>PVJO010003592.1:107171-121154 GCA_004026905.1 Hystrix cristata | reverse complement strand
ATAGAGCAGGATGAAGGCACATCTTTCAAAGAGGGCCAGACGATAAGGTATGTACAAAGGTACCCTCCAAAGTGGCCCTGAAAGATCTAGGGTCTTCTTCAGTTGCTCCGGAGCCTTTAAGAGAGATGATCTAAGCATTCAACTCTGAAGAACTGTCTTCTGATGCTAGGTCATTTCTTTCTGTACAACAAGAATGTGGCTGTTAAACCAGAAGGGGAAGGAATTCTCTTTAGACATGGTATATTTTGGATCTGAGCAAAACTTCTAAATTGAGAGCCTAAAAGCCAAAGTTGGCTCATCAAAGGAAAGAAGAAAAGAATTGGCTAAGTCACAATCTCTCTAATGATAAACCAACCAAAGAAACACACGTTAGTCATTACAGATTCTTCTACACAGTACTTAATAAAGAGCATTATTACTTACTGAAACGTAACCTTGGAACTTGTGCATCCTTCCAATTTACAGGACCTTTCACCTGGCTCAGGTGTGAGGGGGGACCGGCTGTTGAATTCTGCCTCCAGAGTGTTCTTGTTCAAGGCTGTTTTTGTTACACTGGATACAGAACCCAACACTGGCATGGATTTGGACTCTGAGGTGGCTAATATCCCAGTTGGACCTTAAAACCAAACACATACCTCGAGTTTAATCATTCTGTGATGCTTATTAATATGGCACTGAAAAACAGATTAGGTGAAAATCCCTCAAGAAGCAAAAAACGGCCAAGTTTGTTAAAAATTTCAAGAGCAGGCTGAAAAAATGTTCCTACTGGAAATCCGCTCTGCTTTGGTGGCACTACTGCTTTTCAATGCACCAGGACCATGCTGAGAAATTATGCACAGACCTTTAACAAACTACAAAGTTTCAGGCCACAGTTCCCTCGCTGACCAGAGTTCGCAGCAATACGAGAATCAGGAAAATGCTTTCCTTCTCCCAAAGCATGGCTTTCTGACAGCCCTGCTTGAGCCATTTCACCTCTCAAGAGTTAATTCTTCCCAAAACTCAGCTCTGCATTTTAAACAGAAAATGAAACAATGTCAAAAGGCTCTTTTTTAAAAGCTTATGAAGCCTTCTTGAGCATTAAACAGCTTTTATGAACATTTTCGTTTTAATGTGAATGAGAAGTAAGTGGATTTATTGCCTCTTAAAATACAGACACAGGATTATAGAAATTAAGTGGCAAAGGGTTTGGCTGTTTATCTTTTGGACTTCTCTGTTCTTTGGGACAGCATTTAAAAACTACAATAAACTTGTTATTGAAATAACTGGCCTACCAATCTAAAAATTCTGGGCACTAAAACTTTGCCTCTTCGTGACTCTTTTCTATCTTTAGAAAGAGTCTATCCTGGGCAGTTTTTCTCTAAGCAAGATTCTAGTGTATCTTTCCTGAAACTGAATGCAAAAGAGACCCACAAAGTAAGTCACAAATATGCAAATTTAATGGTAATTTCTAAAAAATGAAGTTAGAGGACAACCTTGAAAGGTACTACTAAGAAAAGGACAAAACTTGGGAGTCTCTTTCAGACATGTCCAATCATCCAGCAAGATGGAAACTTCTAGTGGGCACAATTCAAAATACTAGCTAATCCCCAATCATTACTAATTAGTTCTGGGATTTTATTCTTACATTTAGCTATAAATGTGTCTGATGTACTACAACAGTACAATATATCAACTGTAGACATAAAGGTTTGATTTGGAAAACCAACTAAGAGGAACTGGAAAACTCCTCAGCCAATCTGTTGAATACCTCTTTTGCTGACTCCATTTAAAGAGCAGAGAACCTTTCTGGTCTGGTAAAAGCCCTAACCCACAAAGCACCGGTCTCTGACTTCTTTGTTTCCTCCAAACGATGTGGGCAGACAGGTTGGTGACATTATTGAATACTGTGGTTGAAAAGGGCTTTTCCTGCCAGCTATATTAAATGTTAAGCCTGTGGTTGCATGGGGATGTGGGAGTAAAGACAGAAGGGCAGAGAAAACAAGAAAGAAAGCTCCTGAAAATATAAATGTGAAACTGAATTCAAGATTTGCTTCACATCAGTTCTGTTCTGCCCTTGGACGATTGTTGACTACAGTACTAGATAGCTCTAAACAATCTGTCCTTGTAGGAGGCAAGATCTGTTTCTGACTACACCGATGCCTGCTGCTTGTTCAGCAACTGAAGCCAATTAAAAAGGAGGAAGAGCAGTGAGCTGAGCCAGAGCTCTTATTTTTCTTACATATAAAAAGAAATCAAGAAAAATGCACAATGTTTGAGACAATTACTGCATTCTGCTTAAGCCACACAATGTTTTCTAAGAGGCACTTGCTGCTCTGTGAGATGTCAGTATGGCAGGCCACCTAGTCAGGTAAAGCAAGGGAACATCAATTAAATCCAGAAGAAAAATGGAAACAAACAGTGTGGCTCTGGCCCCTGGGGAGACACTCACTAACCCGGACCCGGGTTCTGCAAAACTCAGGGTGATTCTTTATGCTTCCTTTCTCAGCTCATGTCCCCTCCCGTTTCCTTTGTGTACAGAAGCAAACAATTTCAGAGACCCAAGTGCACCCACGGCAGAAACCTATCCAAGGCCTCGTCTCCATCATTTGACTTCTGCCATGTAGCTGCCCAGCTTTAGCTGCTTCCTCATTCCCTCCCCCTGGAATTTCTACTTTGTCATTATATGACCTGTAGAAAGAGATTCACATGGTAAATGCCTCTTCAAAAAAAACAAAAAACAAACAAACAAAAAAACCCTTTTTTTGGTAGTATGAAATTTTTTTTTTAAATGATGAAAGCTTGTCAGTTTGTTTCTTTCATGTTGCTGTTATTTTGCCTTGGCTATTAGGAAGCTCAAAATGTCTGCTTAATTACAAGTCACTCCCACAGTGTAAGTTTCTTCTCCACCTGGCCAGTGCCAGTTCCTATTTCTCTGTTCATGTGCTAGTGGTTCTACTGAATTTGTATATTTTATTCTAACTTCCCACAACTGATACACTATTTGTATACAGATGGAATACAATCGTTAAAATGAGAGATTCCCACTATGCCTCTACAATGTGTTCCTTTCTCCACTCTTTGAAATACAGTATTTCTATTTCTATACTGACTAAAAGGAAAATGTTCCTTCGTTTCTTCCACTGAAAGCTAAATCTGAAGCAGTGAGTGGTGTACATGTTTGACCAAATTCAAGAATGAAGTGAGAATGTTTCTGGAGGAACAATACAGTCCATGACAAAACACAAAATGTAAATGACCCTGCCCTAAAAAAAGCCATCTACACAGTCCTAAAAAATGGCAATGCTTGCAGGAAAACTTTAAGAATGGAATGATGGAAAGGGTAACTCAGGCACAATCGAGTCACAAAATGAATGATGATTCACATGGAAGCTGCATAAGCGCCTGTACGTATAAAGCAATCCTAAGAAAAAATATCTTATGGTACCTCTTTAATTTTCCTGAAAGGTGGTTATTTGAGGGTGGGAGGGAGAATCCTTGTAGGATTTTAACAGAAGAATTTGCAGACTGAACTAAAATCTGCACAGCTATTAACAAAAAAAAAAGGAAACAAAGGTTTCATCTTTTCACAATAAAAGTCTGGCTGGTATTTGGCTTATTTTGATCCAAGGAACCAATTTATTCAATTGTTTGAATATATCCTTATATAAAACACAGAGTTTAAAACAACCAAAACCCCATCTTTAATATTCTAGCAACTTAAATTTGGTCAACCTGACTCAATATTTTGCATTTAAATAGTTACGATGGACTATTTGAAATCAACCTTAGTTGAGTCTGAAAGATTCAGACTGTTAGCTATGGTTGCTGATAATTTATAGCAGTTTTTCAAAGCCAGCATCTTACCTGGCCACAGAGGGAAAACCTCATATGAGCTTCTAATTTCCCATGCCCAAGCTGATGAAAATAAGTGAAGACACACAAAGTCAGTTCTGCAACAGATTTTGAGGCTTAATACATGGCCAACCTGACTCACATATAAACTGTGAGCTCTGGCCTTTCTTAGATGGTACAGTTGTAGCTGGTGACACAGCTGAAATTTCTCATTCACTTGGTTTACAAGCAGAAACAATAAGATAAATGGATATAAAGAGCAAAGATGATTTCTCTGCATTTGTAACTAAAGTGTGATTATTACTAAAACTAATTAATATGTGCTTATTTTGTGCCAGGTTAACAGTAAGCACTTTTCATATACTACTGACTCACTCTTGAAAATAATCCTACTAAACAGTGCTTTTATTATCCTCACTTTGTAGATGAAGACTCAATTACACTGAGTAATTTGCCTCAGGAAAGGGATTGAAGAAAGGCCCGAATTGGGATTCAAAAACAGGCAATCTGGTTATGGAGTCTGTACTGGATGTTATATTCTTGCCCAAACCCATCGAGACAGTCTTGATACCAGGGAATCTCGCATGAAACAAATCAGACCTATAGATGTCCAATTATCTACAAATAAATAAATAAACCAGTAAATAAAAATACATTAGAGTATTTATATCTAGAAATACCCTTTGCCCTCCAATACTTCTCACTCACATTAAAGATAAATATGTTAATAACAAGTTTTAAAGGATGATTTTGTGTTACAAAGGGACTACAGGAAGAGGTTTCAGAGATGAAGGGAAGGACTGTGGAGAATTCAAACCGGCTTACTACTGCTATCTGCTTCTGCTGTCACTTTTCTGCGACGCAAAATCCTTTCTAACTCAGTTTCACTGTTTTCAGGGTCAAGAGATTTTAAGCTTCTTGAACTAGTGGATTTGTTAAGTGTCCCCTAAAGTGAAAACAAAACAAAAACAAAAAGATTAATGTCTTAACACAGCATACAAAGGAATATAAAAATCAAACCAACAAAACATTACCAGAATTTGAATGAAATTACAGAACAAAACAAACTTGCTGTATATATTTATAAAAAGATATATATATATATGTGTGTGTGTGTGTGTGTGTGTGTGTGTGTGTATTTTAACGTACACATTCTTAACAACACAGAGCACTGGACATTTAAGATGCTCCTGATGATGCAGATGCTAACTTCACATCAAAGAGCAGTACAAGAACACTTCTGCAAGAGCTGACTGTATGACATTCAGTAGTGGGAAGGTACTTGCCCATGGATGATGAAGATTCTGATGTGTGTTGATCAGCTGGAGAAGAGAATGGAATATATTAAACTCACCTTAGAAGGATATCTTGATACGGCAGCCATGAGTTAGTGAACCCAAATCCATATGGCACTAAAAAAAGTGTGGCTGATTCTTCAGAGAGAGACTGACCTGGCTGCACACCTGGTAACCATGGTGTAGTGGCTGCCAGGGAGGCACAGAATGCTCTCCAGTGTCCTACCCTGAGAAGGAATGCACTGTGCACACCTTGAACTCAGTGTGGAAGAGGGAAGTTGTAATTATACGGGGCAGCATCGAATTCCTTACTCCTAACAGAGGAGACAGTAAATGTGTGCTCAGGACCCAGAAGATACTGGAGGAAAAAAGAGAGGCCATCAAGCTGTGCCCCTGCTGCTATTGGCAATGGCTTTCAAGAAGACTAAGACCCATGCCGTGGCTCCCTGCCCAGCCCCTCTGGAAGTAAGGGCAGGAGGGAGATCTGTTTTCCACCTCCATTTCTAGTCAAGTGTTTGTATAAAACGTGGGTGATGTACTTCTTGATGATAATGTAAGGACTGATTTAGCACTCCAACATTACAAGTTTTTCATAGGAAATGTCCACTATTTTGTAAGTGCCATAAGTTTGGGAACATGTGGAGGAAGGAAGAGCACTATTATCGTCTGATCAGAGGATAAAAGAACCTCAAGTCTAGTATAACTGACCGGACTTCGTGTGAGAGTCCAAAGGCAGTTTTGTCCAGCAAGGCTAACAATCATGCCAGCTTTTGTATTCCTGGAACTCACTAAGCTCTTACTCTTGCCTTACTCTTGCTCCCTCCTTACTGCCAACTTCTGGAAGGATTGTTAGAATGCTACTGACTAAATATGGTATCCCATGTTTCTTCTTTAGCCTATAAAACAAAGTTCCTTGTTACAAATGGTAACAAATTTGTAATAAAATGGTTACAAATTTCAGATGATATGGGTTACAATGTTTTGTTTAGAAAAAGTTTTTTTCCCCCCACCTGCTAAAAGTTATAGAGAAGCAGTCTATTGTCAGGAGGAAATTGACTAACAAGATCAGGAGATTATATTATTTTGCTGTCAGCTATCTAACAAACAGATTTTAAAACACTTAGATAAGGCTCATATTTTAACCAGGCACCTCTTCTTGTTTTTCATTTATTGCAAAAATTCATAAAATATATTAAAAGGAAAATCACATCATGTGTAATACTACGATAGCTTATATTATAATTGGAAAACAAGATGATTTGGCTTTAACGCTACAGGTCTGTATCTGTTCATGAAAGAGAAATATGGTAAAGTGTGATTGACACTGACAAAGTAAAGATGATAAACTGCTGTCGCTTTAAATACACTTGTAGAACAACTATCCCCATGTCATTCATATTGGTAATTCTTTAAAACTTAACAACTGGGGTTGGGGATTTAGCTCAGTGGTAGAGTGCTTGCCTAGCAAGCGCAAAGACCTGAGTTCAATCACCAGCACCCCCATCCAAAAAAAACTTAACAACTGTATCACTTGTTAGCAATTTTTCAAAAACTTACGGTTATCACTATTGAAGTTACTTATAAAACTACTACTACATTGTTTGAATGTCAATAGGCTGAGTTATTCCAAGGCAAAGGGGTAGGATATCTTTTATGGATGAATTTATCTTTCACAACACCCTTTAGTTTTCATTTGGATAAATTACTTCCCCAAATTCCTGACTATGGTAAGCTACCCTGTGGTACTGGTATTAGGTACACCTGATACTAAAGAAATCCATTTTCCAAGTTCTAACCCTTGAATCTCAACCTTCTTTTTTTCACTTGCTGACTAATGTGTTTAATTCAGCTAATACGTATATGAGTTTAAACATATAGGCAGTTGTGGAAGACAGATTTCTGAATGACTCTTCACTGAAATGATGAAGAGCTCAGCTAATAAAGTACCTAAGATGACCTTAGTTATCTATTTACAGTAGAATCATAAAGTGTAAAAATCAGAAATTGATTCAGAAACTATATGGTACCTACAATTCCTTCATTTTATAAGGAGAATTTCAAACTCCATGAGCTGCAGAGTTTGCCCACATCCTACAGTAAGTAAGTCAGTGATGGGCTGGACCTAGAATTTAGATCTTCTAAGTCCCAAACTGGACCCTTCCTATTTCAAGCCACCATGATCATCTAACAATCTTAGTCTCCATGCTCATTAAATCCTCATGCTGATGACCAATGTAATTTTCAGGTGGCAAAATTAACTGTTCAACAATTTTCCCATACTGTAAAACTGAAAATATTTGAAAAAAGATTGGTAAAAGCATTTGTTTCAACCTGCTTTTGTATTTTTTTAGAGCCAACTAAAGAGATGCTTAGAGTAATTTCTATCAATTTAGTCTTCAGGAATCATCATTGCCACTTAGGGGTGCTTTTAAATGACTAGGGTAATTTGAGAGGTTTCATCTGCTAAGCCTCAAAATTTTTGTGTGACTATGAAAAATGAACTATTTACATTTTTATCTACAAAACAGCTTTAAAAATTTAGTGAAAGTAGGTACAGAAAAATGAGTAGAGTCAACAATGACTGAAAACAGTACAACTCAAAAAATAGTTTCCAACTTCTGTAAACTAGAGATTAGTTTCTATATGTACTATCTGTGAACGGCAGCCAAATCTCTAAGTCACATTCCATTTCAACAAAAATATCCCTCAGAGAGCAGCTTCTTACAGGGGAAGTGAGCATGTGTTTCATGGTATCTCCTGCTATCTCTTTTGCTACCATCAGTACAAAACTGTAGGGTTCTGGTGGTTTGTTTTGTTTCATGTGTGCTTCTCACACGCCGTGACCATGCAGTTGGCATCATGTGTTTCACTGGGTACTGATAATCTTAGCAGTCTAAATTACAGCAAGTACCAAAAAGCAGGCTGAGCTAGGGGCTTGCTTTCTCTTTCTTACAAGAATGCATAAGGTTTTTCTGGGAATTACAAGTGGTCTACCATCCCTTAAAGGAAACTTTTGGCACTGGGGCTTGCCTAGCAAGCCCTCTACCACTTGAGCTAAATCCCCAGCCCCAAAGGAGGTAGAAGAGTTTGCCGTTTGGCAAAGAGCATAGGGGAAGGGTCATAAGTTCCACTTTTTAAAAAACTTAATGCAAAGAAATAATACTGCCAAAATAACTCGTCATGATATGTCAATATCAGATAAGGCTGAGAGATCTAATAATAGATCTAGGGCAAGAAAGATAAGAGCAATTTGCCAAGAAAAAAGTTTAAAAAATTTTTAGATTTGAATAAATTTCAAAAATTTCTCTCCTGGAAGTGACATAAAATGTAGTGAATATGAGGGTATAGCACAGTGTTACAGCACTTGTCTAGGATGGGTAAGGCTCTGGCTTCATTCCCCAGAAACACACACACACACACACACACACACACACACACACACACACACAGAAAGAGATAGATATATATAGATCTATCTATCTATCTATCTATATATATATATATATATAGAGAGAGAGAGAGAGATGCTGTAATTCAGTAAACTTGCTACCATCCAGTATTATCAGAACATGGAATAGCTTGGATAATCAAGTACTATCATATGTTTCCCATGCAAATGTCTAATTTTTACCAAGTCAATTCAGTATGATTTACTCTCACTGAAGATCAGACCTGCTCTCTAGCACCTCGCAGCGCCCCTGGGGACATCTTCATCAACATGAATTAGCATTATAATGCAGCAGCAACAAAAGGGACCAGCACAGGGAGTGCTCCTTAACAGAGCACACTGGATAACAAAATCTTCTGATCAAAGAATCCATTAGATAATAACCACATCCTTTTTCAAGGGTTTTAATCCTTGATTCTGTAGGTAGACCACCACTGTTAGCCAGTGATACACCTCTTTTCAGGGCTAATCCCACTCACTTAAAACTAAAGTGAACTAATTAAGCCATTCTGTGTTAAGTCTACTGTTTAAAGACTGCTTGATGAAAATAATTTTGTTTACCACCATTATGTGGATGTCTATACACAATGGATAATTAGCACAGTTACAACAAACGGGAGTATTTAGTCCTGCACCTCCGCCCCCATGTTTGTTGACTTCCTGTGCATAACCGGGATCAGGATTGAAACAGGGTTTGGAAAATAGAGCTTTCTGTCTGGAGCACTTCTTACGTGAGGCGTCTGTCTGACAGCAACTATCGGAAAGGGTATGCCCATTTACTCCGCTGGCAAAAGCTCCCGTTTCAGAAAGCAGAAATAGGAAAAGATGGACATTACGTGCATTCTCCAACAAATGTGAATTACCTTTAGGGATACGAAATCAGTGACATAAAGAAAGGGACTTTTATCCTCCAGTTTCTCATCAAATAGTTGTTTCAGCTGTGAGAAAAGGCAGACTGTGACCCTGAGACAAACATATTTGGGGGGAAGCTCAGCTTGACATGCAGGTGTCAAGAATTCCACTTTTGTGACTCAAATGAAAGCATTATCCATGTAAAGCATCATCCACCTACTACAGTTGTTATTCATAAACATGTACTGATCCTCGCATGTGGTCAGACACTTGACCTTGGGGGTGCAAAGCCAGGATTAGAAGGCAAGAACAGGAAACAATGGCGCTGGTGAAAGTGTAAACCACTCTTTTAGAACACAAAGAGCAAAGTGTTGTTTCATCCATTATTAGCACATGTGCCCGAGGAATTTGTAAGTACAATCAAGTAAACTGTCAAGAGAAACGAATGGAAAGAAAACGTAAGAAAAACAATTATTCATGAGAAAGACTTCAAAAATAATCTTCTTTCATTTCCTCATTTAATAATAAAACCAATATCTATTCTTACCAGTATTCCTTTTAGTTCATTCACTGCACTTTCAGAGCCCTTTGAAGATTCTGGCTACAATTATAAAGAGGAAAAAAAATATTACTGAGGAATTCAGTTTTAAAATAGTAAACATTTTTACATGACAAATCATTGGCAGCTATATTGGTGGTATGTATGGCTACATATTTTTCAACTAGGTCTATGGCTCAAGGTTTGAAAAAGCATAAGCCGTATCATGTGAGTGTCCTCTGTGGCACCTGAACAGAAAATCGGAAGTTATACTTAAAGCAAAGACACTCATACTACTACCTTTTAAGTATTTTGTTGCCTCATAAGAGACAGAAAAGATTAGGTAAACACCAGATTTTAAAGATCTGATTCCACATTATTCACAATTTTTAATAATAAACTGTTCTCCATGCACATCACTGAACTGCCAGCAAGCAAGGAAGAGAGAACGCAGTGCAGAGCAGAAAGCAAGCGCTGGATCGAAACATCTCTCGGCTCCACTAGCTCCTTACGAAGGCCAGCTTACAGGGGGCTGGCGTGTCCTGTTTCGTGAATTTCATGACAGGATCAGGACCGAGTCAGGAGACAGGACCAGGGAAGGTGGCGGCTTCCAGGAAAAGATTAGCATCCCTGGGCCCTCCAGGGGTGCCGTCCCATTGCTTCATCTCATGAGGAAGTTAGGTGACAAGAAGGCAGGATTTGAGGCAGGCGTCTCCATTGCAAGCCTGGTTCTCTTCCAGCCAGACCAAGAACAAAATAATTTCAAATAAAATTCTGGGTAATCTCTGCCTGCCCCTGTTGATCCTTCAACTAATTTGATGGAGGGAAAATTGAGGCTGGGGCCCCATGAAAGAGCAGCTCAGGAAAGACCTCTGATTTCCCCTGTATCAATTACTCTCATAAAGGACAGCAATGGAGAGAAAACTTGTAAGACATAGTGACAGGCACTCCTGGAGCCTCTCAGTCCCAGAAAAAAGGTAAGGCTAGATTCTCTTTCGTCAAGAAATAAGAGGTGATCAACAGCAATCTACGTTCCTTTCCTCACCCAAAACAAGAAAATAATACGCTCCCATTTCAACTTTAAAAAATGAAGACAGTGCAAAATTAGGCTAATGCATTCCACTTTCACAGCCTAGGTTTCCTGTGAATCATACATGTCTTCAGTGCCAGGTGTGAACTCTAAGATACTCATTTTAACTATGCCAGTACCACCCACAGTATCAAGGAATTTAGAAAATATGCAGTTAAATTAGTATTCTCCAGGTTTGACTTCTGCAGGAAAACTGATCACATGACAAGTGTGACTTCTGAACAAATGCCCTGTGTCGAGGCATACACGAAGTGCTGCCATGCCACCCAAGCTGTCCTGATTGCAGAAACCTTTTGGAGCCTGGACTGCAAACTCATACTAAGACATTTCAGGAAGCATAGAGGGCACTGGGGGAACAAGGATATAGCCAAGCATGCACTGACCATTTGTTTCAGAGGTCATCGACCTGGCCATTCAGCGCTACATCTACACAGTTTAATGATTACCAGTGAAAAACCCAGTCATCCACTGATCCTTGTTCAGTTGTTATCCAGATTCCGAACTGACATTAAATAATGTGCAACTGTTGGAAGAGTCATGGGAAGAAAGAAAGAGTACAAAGTGATACTCTCAAAATGAAAGTATAATGCAGCACATTGATCCCTTATGATTTAAGAAGTTTCCAACCTTTTTTCCCTCTAAACTAATTTTGTTTCTTTATGACACTGCATTTTGCTGTAGTAATAGTTTGGTTTTGCTTATTCTTTCCATAATAGTTGTGACGTGAAAGTCATAAAAATGCATTCTTTTTCAAAGTGGCACTTAGACCCTACATTTTAAAGTGTTTTTACATTTATTTCACTAAATCCTGATGACCACCCCATGTGTCAGACAGGGGAAGTGGCGGCCCAGTTTTGTGTAGGAAAAAGCATGGATAAGCTGGTGGCAGTATCAGGGCCTCAACTCCAACAACAGGGCTTGTTTTACACTCAATCGGTTCTGTCAGACTCCTCTCCCAGGCTTCCATTCTGTTCTTTACTCAGAAAATGGCTTCCAGAGAACTGACACAGACAAAACTACTCTACCTGGCTATGAAAACTTCTGTCCCACAGATTATATCTGCTCTTAGAGCTAAGCACTGCTTCCCTTCCCACCCCCTTTGCACACACAGCCCTGGCCCTGGCCATTCCTGCCTCCCTAGCCTGGCTATCTGGCCCACCTGTGACAAAGTAGCAATTTCAAAAGCACATAGGAATTTCTACCACACAGTCAGGACACCCTGAGACATTCAGGAACATGAAGACAAGGAGTCCTTGAAAAGAAAAACACCAAACCATGAAGTTTGGTGAAAAAGAAGAAAGAGAACAAGTCTGTTCATATCTAATGAGAATGAGGAAAGAAAGGATACTTTTCAAGAAAAATGTCAGAAACTATTATTGGGCCTTTTTAAATGTGATAGAAATACACAAAAGAGAAGTACAAAACCAGACTCGAAGGGCATCACAATCCTAGAGGGCTCACCATATCTCTTTTGAGAGACGGTGAATTCTATATATAAAATCTTAGTTCTACATCATCCTGGTTCTCTTCTACCATTATTATGTGATTTCCCCCCACTAAAACGGAAACCTCCAGGAGACAAGGATTTTGTGTGCTTTGTTTGTGCCTTCTCTAGTGCCTGAAACATAACTTGGCTCAGAGTACATACTCAGCAGAATCACACAAAAGAAGCAGGGATCAAAGAAAAGAAATAGACTGACAAATATTAATTGTTTGATATGACGGTTCCTATCAATGTCCCTCTGGAGAGGACAGCACGCGCACACACAGTGCTTACTTTCTCTGCTGACTTAGGTTCACCATGGGCCAGAGTCCTCCAAGTACATGTTTCTAGGAAGGAAGAGCTTTTATGACACAGCCTTATCCTAAGATTTGACAGTCCTGATGAAACTTTCATCAAATTTCAAATTTTTACATTTAATAAAGCAAATGTAAGAAGAGCATGTGGTCTCACATCACATACCTTCGCCTTCGGTCTGGTTGTCTGATTAACTGGTCTAAGATGAACTCCCTTTTTAATTCTATCCATCATCTCTTCAACGGCTTGCCTCTTTAGGTCTGTGACTTCCTCAGCTGTTCAAAGAACACACACATAAATCAGCTTAGCTTACAGGAAAAGAGCCAATTCCTACATTTGGTGACTTAGAGAGACTGCACTAAGTCATTTTTCAGACAGTTACTAAGGTTAATTGCTACCAAGTGGCAGCACTTTTTAAAATTATTTTTAAATAAAAAGATCTGATCAGAAAAATAAGAGTTATAACAAATTAAGATCAAATTCGTAGGATGGAAATGAACAGTCTCACCTATGTTAAAGAAAGTAGATTCTATTCATTCAATGTAAGGATAAACATGGACATCTCCATAGGTCTTCTAAAAATCCAACTTTCCCAAATAATCATTCATCTTTGCCTCAAAAATGTTTTTATAAGTTATAGTACATCCTATGTCAAAGAAATCAACCCAAAGCCTATTTGAAAAGAGAGATCAAAGAGGTATTTTCCTTGTTGGAGGAAATCCATAGTCAAAAGATGAGCAGCAAAGAGGTAAAATCTATTTTTAAACGGTCATTTTTTGTTTATGAATCACGTAGAAAGGAAACATTTAACCAAACCTTTTCAAGTCTTTTTAAATTGTCCATGTTAAAAGAAAACAGATCTATGGAAATCAGTGTGGAGATTCCTCAGAAAACTACAACTAGAGGTTCCATTTGACTCGGCTATTCCTCTTCTTGGTATCTTCCCAGAAGAATTAAAATCATCATATCACAGTGATATATGCACAACCATGTTCATAGCAGCACAATTTGTAATAGCTAAGTCTTGGAAACAACCTAAATGCCCAACAACTGATGAATGGCTAAAGAAGATGTGGTTTTTCTACACAATGGAGTACTACACCGCCATTAAAAAGGATAAACTAGAGTCAT
>PVJO010003592.1:0-107071 GCA_004026905.1 Hystrix cristata | reverse complement strand
GATGAGAAACCATAAGTGTAAATAAGGACAAAGGGGTAGAATAGATGTTTTGTTTAAAAAAAAAAAGAGAGATAGTATTCAAAAGAGAGAACTAGATAGGGAAAACGGAATAAAGAAGGTTAAAAGAAAAGTAAGATGAAAGGGGAAAAAATGGTAAAGTGTAGCTACACTTGTTGCAAATAGGGAGGGGTGGGTGAATGGAAGGGAGGGGAGGGGAAGGGGGGGAAAAGGGGAGAAAACCAAGATGTATCATGTACAGGTACAAAATAACCATGTTGATTATGATCATTATGTATACAATATACCAATGCATGTTCTTGGTAAAAACAAACAAACAAACAAACAAAAAAGAAAACAGATCTAGCAATAAATGAAATGAAGTAATTAAACGTGATTAAAAATTTCAACTATTATTGTCTAATCTTTGCATTGTTTTGCTTCAAAAATTAATAAACCTCTTGAGATGGATTAATGCAACTAAAGTAAACTGAAACCCATTAATCGAAACAGCAGAATTCGTGTTCCTTGCAGAATAACTTGACTAAAAGTACAGAACCATTTTGGAACACTTACCACCATTAATGTGGTTGGAGATTGTGTGTTTATCTCCATTTAACTCACTACAGCCAATATATTTAAGTATGAATATCTCAAAGACTTTCCAATTAGCATCTTTAGTACATTTCTGACTGCCTGCATATGGTGAGTACTCAACAAGTATTATGGACCTACTGACATCTGAAATTTGGGGTTTATATGGCTATCAATATTTTTACTATTTGAGTAGAAATGACTAAACCCAAAAGGCTGGCTTCTAAATGAAGATCACAGTTGTATTCCCAGGTAAATTAGTACTAGTGTCAGGCTTGGAGCTAAGGAGGCCTCAATCATGGCTTCCTTTTATGAAGACCTCACGCTAATCTCGACTAGCCATTCCTCATATATAAATGTCTTGGGGAATAATAAGAGAGTCCTGATGGCTCCACTCTCACCTTTGGAGCTCCACAGTGATGGGGGTCACTGCTACAGTCACCATATAACCTAGGTTCTCTGATACAATCCTCACTTTCAATTGAGTCCTCAGAAACTACTGAAAAGCTGAGGTTTAAATTTTCTCAATATCCAAACAACATTTTTCAGATCCAGGAGTCAAAAAGTATCTTTTGCCTGGCAACATGGGAATGTGGTCATTAAAGTTAGAGGTCATTAAATGAAAGAGCAAAACTGTGGGTTGATGGCCCATGTGTCCTTAAGTAGCTTTTTCTTGGGCAGCTTCCGATGGCTCACAAATATCAGTAAGGGAACAGACCATCAATTGGAATGAGTGAAATTCATTCATTTATCCGCTTGCTCACTCATTCCACATCTGAATATCTATTGTGCAGTACACAGTGCGTCTGCTGGCCCTATTCACTATCAGGGGAGATAAAACCCAAATCTGTCATTCAAGTACTGGTATGGGTATGGCATTTATTCCTGGGAATTGAGAAAACTGCCTCAAAACACATTTGATTTTTTTCAGAAAAGCTGCCATTTTGGGTGAGACTAGGAAGAGCTGTGTGGCAACAGGAACACCGCCTACAACAGATTAGCACTCTGCAAGGAATGACTGAAACCCAATTAAATGCACCATACAAAAACTAATTAAGGCAGACAGATGGAGAATTATGGTCAACACCATTCAAATCTGCTACAGCATCTAACATAGCAGGAATTTAAAGTAGTTTCTTATATTTGCTTGCCAGAATCATAGTGATAATTCAGAGAAGTGCCACTATCTGTATTGTGTACAGATTATAAACCACGCTTTAATTTCTCAGCCTTTTTCAAATATAAAGGCTTAATTGGTCTTAAGGAAAAGAAATCACTCTTATCAGATTCCCTACTCAGGCACAATACAAGGGCAACGCTAGGTTAGCTGCACAAGCTTTCTTTCTTGCTAACCCTGTTTTTGAAATAGCAAAAAGCAATCTATATGAACTTCTAAACTATTAAGCAGTTCTAATAAATCGGCAAGAATCACCTACAGAGAGTTCATGGTATGTTTTGTAATTCTTTCTGCAATCACACAGTTGGTAATTGTCTCACAAAAGCATGTAATCAGGGGAACAATAGAAATATGCAGGATACTGGAGAGTAAAGAAAAGGGACAAATGAAGACAACAGGTCTAATGTTATTGAACTGCCACAGGAAAATAAAATCAAATGTTCTTTGAGTTAGTACTTCAAGGTCAGTCTTGGATCAGAAAGCTACATGTAATTAATTGGGGCTTAAATTTTAAGACCCACTTGAAAAATAAGTTAGTTCCTAAAGGAAAAAAAAGGAAAGAAACTTACAGATGAAACCATCACCTTGCTACTCAATAATATCTTGTATTACTACCTGAAAAAAAATAAATTTCTAAATTCCACAGGATTACTTTTCTCTTTCACTGACTTTTTAAAAAAGGGAATTAAAAAAACAAAACAAAACTTTATGCCATCATGAAGTATAAAATTTTAAAACAATATATTATGGCTAAATAAATTTAAATTTGACCTAAGGTCAGAAAGTTAATTTCCTTAACTACAATACTGCAAGAACCTGCTGAATAAGTACTCTCCTTACCACTCTCAAAGGGTAGCTGGTAACTTGTCCATTTCTTAGCTAACATTTTGAGTATTTTGACATGCTGGGTCCTACTCTAAACACTTATCATAATATGAGACCTATGAATTCTCACAACAACCCTACGAAAGAGGAAGTACAGTAGTTCCCCCTTATCTGCAGAGCATATAAGACCCCTAGAGTAGTTAAACCCTATATATACTATGTTTTTACCTATGTATACATACTTATGATACAGTTTAATTTATAAATTAGGCACAATAAAAGCTTAACAACAATAATAAAACGGAACTATTTTAAAAATACATTGTAATAAAGTTATGACAATGGGGTCTCGCTCTCAGCTGCTGCCAGGTGAGTAGCACATATATCATGGATATGCCAGAAAAAGGGATGATTCACATCCAGGCAGGCCAGAGCAGGACAAAGTGAGATTTCAGCATGCTACTCAGAGCAGCAATTTAAAACTCATAAATTGTTTATTTCTGGAATTTTCCATTTATATTTTCATGGTTGACAAGGGTAATTGAAACCACAGAAACCACAAAAAGTGAAACTGTGATAAGTGACTACTGTACTATTCCCCCTGCTGCACAGATTAGCAAACTGAGACACAGAGAGGCTGAAAATAAACAACCAATAAATGATTGAAATAAATGATAAACAGCAGGCATGCCACTGAAATTTCAGCACTGGCCTGCTAAATATATCCTTGTCAAAATCAGAGTTATTAACTTCAGTGTTTGTAATGATTTCTTATATTCAGATTTTAAAACCATGGCTCAAATATTCCACAGACCTTCTTTACAACCTAGCTTCCTAGGAGTCATAAGTTAGGAATGCCCCACTTAAAAGCTCTGAAAACTTGGTACCAACAGTATATTAAGAGCTACCCTAAGTTACTGACATAAGAAGGTAAACAGGGATAGTGAGACCATCCCTACATTATAAACGCAAATCCCAAAGTGTCATGAATGATCCAATGTTTGATACTCTACATTCATTCATCATGCATTTAATCACTGGGTGACTGTAACAAGACACTAAAAGCAACTGCCTTGGCTGAGGATTTAGCTCAGTGGCTAGAGTGCTTGCCTTGCAGGCACAAGGCCCTGAGTTCGATCCCCAGCACCAAAAAAAATAAAAAGTAACTGCCTTGCTGATACATGATACGTGTAGCACAGGGTAAGAACTTGGCAACTCACAAAAGTCTTTCCCCAAATCCCTACTTTGGAATCTCTCTCTCTCTCTGCTACCCCAAAATATTCATTCTTCCCCGAAAACACATCTCCTGGTCTATCTCTCATTACAGCGGCATGTGGGCATGGTTATCACCTCTAGACAGTAACCTCAGGTATCTGGTTTCTCCTTAGCTGCTCCTCACACTTCTCTTCCAACAACGTGTCCACAGTCAGTGACCCCAACACACACGTGAATTGCTGAAAAATTGTACACCATCAACCACTTTAAACCAAATGTAGGTGATGCTTACTTGTTTCTGGTTGAGCTGCCTTTTCTTTTTTAGCACCACTGCCACTGGGGTGGGATCGTTTCCGGATCATGGACATGAGGGATCTTTGGGAGGAAGACACAGATCAACAGGACATTACTGGATACCTTCTGATCCAATAGATAAAATGTACAGATTCTAAATCATCAGTAAAAATACAACTGTCCTGTAGGGGCATATGCATGTACAACTAGAATTTAAATCTTCTCCTTTCTGCTTTTGGTAATATTAAATTTTTTATGACCTTACAGAAAAGAAATATGAATCATCTCCTTTTGTGTAAAACCAAACTAATTACTGCAGGGAGGAGACTGCTATAATTACTAATACATACTTAAAAGGAAAACAGATGCATTAAAAATCTCAATATGCATATATAAATTTATAAATAGTTGTTTGTGTAATACATTTAAGAGACAAGAAAATATGAAAAAATCAGGAGATAGTTCATATTACAAAGCAGTGTATGTGTGATCAGTAAGTATCTATTAGTGATACATGGGTATAAAAACATCTCAATCTGCATGATGTAGACTTAGATATAAAATACACTGTCTCTCTAGCATATGTAACTAAAATCAATACTTAAATCCCAAAATATGATAAAGTGGACCACAGTAAAATTTTAATACCTCCATCTTAATACACTATGAAAATAAAGAGAATTTACAAAGAAATTCTATAAATCAGTGAAAATCAGCAGCTAACCTGATTTAAAAAATGGACAAAAATCTCGAAATGCCACAAGAGGATATCTAAGTTTTAAATATACATAAAAATGCGGGTACTTGACTTCCTTAATTATTAGGGAAACACAAACTCGCACTAAGATATCACTTTTCACTTACCAAATCCACAGAAATATCTTAAGTCTGATACTATCAAATACTGATGTTGAAGAATTCTCAAACTGAACAGGGTATACAAATTGATAGTACCACTTTGAAAGGCTACTTGGCATCATCTAGTAGAGCTGAAGATAGACATGCATCTCCTATGAACCAGTGATTCCACTACTGCATATCCAGAAATCCAAATACAAGCACTTGTGCACCAGGATACATGTGCAAGAATGTTTATATATAATTTCTATAAATTCCCTGAATGGGTAGTAACTCAAATGTCCATTAGCACCACAACAAATAAGTACATTATGAGACAGTTCACAAAGTAAATTATGTATCAAGTGAGTAGGACTGAACTGCTACACAATACAAAATAGAGAATCTTACAAAATAATGTAGAGTGAAAAGAACAAGACATAACAAATATAGGAAAATCCCAATTATGTAAAGTTCAGAAACAAGCCATGTAGCTATTACAGTCATTTAGGTACCTTAGGGACTAGAACAAAGCATCCCACAAATATCCCTTGGCATGCTTACTACTTTAAATAAAGGATACTGGAAGACCTCTGAAGGTCCCTCTCTGACCATCCTCTAACTTCCTATCTCCCACCCTTCTCCCTGAAGTGATTCACAGAGATCAGAATTCCCCCTTCCTCCGGGCAAGCCACAGAAACTAGAAATATTACTCTAACCTTCCCTCTGCTTTGTATGTAGGAGCAGGCCATGAAGAGATCCTGTGACCCACCTCGTCTGATCACAGATCATAAAACCCTCATTCCAGAGGTGGCCTACCTTACAGCCAGGAAGAATGAATGCTACGCACAGAGGCCAAGAAGAATCTGAGCACCCTGGTCTTGTGGAGCTCCCCCCATGGTCTATGACCATTAGCTCAGACCCTTTTGTCCAATGACGTTTCTGCACAGCTGCTTGTTCTTCACTGAGCCTATGCATATAAATAGACAGCTTTCCCTGTGTCTTCCTTTTTTCTGAAGGCTCCTGTGTCACATAAAACTTCAATTAAGTAAATTGGTTATGTTTTTCTCTTTTTAACCTGCCTTCTGTTACAGAAGTATCCTTTACGATGGATGGGTGAGGAAAGGTAGCATATATTTTCCACACCTACAGTATGCATAATCTAAGCAGAAAATTTTTTTCTTTAACAGAGGCAAGGAAATGATTAGCATAAAAGTGACATCAAGCTGGGTGTGGTGGTGCACATCTGTAATCCCAGCACTGTCGGGAGGATCACAAGTTCAAGCAACTAAGCAACTTAACACCTTAGTAAGATCCTGTCTCAAAATAAAAATAAAAAGGGCTGAGGATGTATCTCAGTTTAAAGGCTGTGGGTGCAATTCCCAGTACTGAAAAAAAAATAAAAATAAAAAAGACAGTGACCAAGAAGGAGATGTGTTTGGGAAAGGATCCCAGTTGCCTGGCTTGTTCTGTTTCTTGATTTGTACATAAATTTGTATACATATACATTAATGTTTCCCCCATAAAAAGGTTACAAGAAAAAAATGAATCTAGATTTTTTTTGATTCTTTCAACTACAGCAGTGAACTGGGTTTGATAAAACACAGCTCGAAGAAGACAAGTTGGAGGCTGGCACACCTGGAGGACTGGAAACCATAATGCTGCCTTTAGAAAAAGGAAACCATGAATACGCAGATGAATACTTGCTCAGAGGACAGAACAACCAGTGTGGCCTACTTACAATAATTTGACTTCTTTTTATATTAATCACCTTCCTAGATGCTTTTTCTTAAAATTCCCAAATGCACTGGACAATCTTCCCCATGAAGCACAGGGTGAAGAATGCCACACAGCCTGCTCCCTCCTGTGACAGGAGGCCTTCCGGACTGGGAAAGGACTGACCACTGAGTTGGTGGCCCTGTCTAGCTTATCTTCTCTGGCCTCCTAACGGCCCCAAGAGGAAATGAACTGTTTTCACAAAGGTTAGGCAGTCCCATTCACACATGACTTGGAAATAAGCACATCTGAATCCAGAAGTTGTAAGGAATGAAATAATGGGAAATTTATTTGTTCATTTTTCCTTTTTTGTCAACCGAAGGCCAGGAGTTCAATGTTTACTTGTCATCATGTGAGGCAGGGCAGGCTTGGGGAGTGCGCCCAGTGACCAGAGGCCTTTCCTCCCCCTCTCGTCACACCCAGTACCAAGCTCACTGCTTATTCAGAGAGGAAATTCTGTACATAAAGATGATGAAGCGGAACTTGTTTATACTGCTCAGAGTATTTGTATGTATCTTACATATGTGAAGAATATGTGTTTGTCGTTGTGAATCTGTCACCTTGGTAGATGACAGAAAATCTTAGCTTAAAATGTTCTGAACTAAAGCATAAGTTGGAGTCATATGGTGTGCCCAGAAGACAATCATCTGTCAATCAAGAATGATCTGTCAAGGCAGAGCTCTGAGTAGAGAGACAGGGTGGGGCCACATAACAGAGGAAAGGATGCCAACAAGACACCTGGGACCAACATTCCAAACCTCTGGCTAACGCTACCTCACTGTACCGCCATTTCAACCGAATGGATAAAAACTGTAAGAATATCCAAATATTTGGTCAAGTAGTATCTGTGCAGGTGTTTTGGATGAGATTAATATTTATATCAGTACCTGTGGGGCTGGGGATTTAGCTCAGTGGTTAGAGTGCTTGCTTTGCTAGTGTAAGGCCCCAAGTTCGATCCCTGGCACAAAAAAAAAAAAAAAAGAAAAAAATTTGTATCAGCAGCTGAGAAGAGCAGGCTGCCTCCATGATGTACATGGGCCTCATTCAATCAGTTGAAGGCCTGAATACAACAAAAAAGTTGACTTTCCCTCCAGTAAAAAAGACTTCCTCCTGCCTGAGCGCCTTCAAACTCAAACAGCAGCTTTTCCTGCTTTTAAACTTAAAATGAAATACTGCCACTTCCTGGGTCTCAAGTGGGCCAGCCTTTGGAATGGAACTACACTGCAGGTCCTCAGGCCTTTGAACTCAAACTGGACTACACACTCATCATCTCTGTCAGGCCCCCACTTTACTGACTCACCCTATAGATCTTAGATCTTAGGATCTATCAGCCTCCATAATCAATGAGCCAATTTCTTATACTGTACCAGTCATGTGCCACATCACAACATTTTGGTTGATGACAGACTATATGTAGGATGGTAGTCCTGTAAAAGTATATCACCTAGGGACATCATAGCCTTAGAAGTACACTTTATGGTGTTTGTGCAAAAAGGAAATCATCCAGTAACACATTTCTCAGAATGTATCCCCATCGCCAAGCCACACAGGACTATACTCAAATCCATCTGTGTCTGTCTCTGTCCCTGTACACACACATGCCTGCTGGCTCTATTGCTCTGGAGAAATCTGACTAAGGTACCCATCTTCTGGCGTGCCACACTTGCCCAAGACCTGGGCCTTCACTGCTCTAGTGTAGAGCATGGCATGTCTTCTTCGTCTTTCCTATCAATCATCTAGGTCAAAAGAGAGGGAAGAGGAAGGGAAAAAAACTATAAAGCCATTTATAGAAGCCCTGAGCCTTAGTCCCCCTTGCTCTCCACTTCAATCCATGAACGACACCAGGGTAAAACAAAAGGCTCCCAGACAAAGTTAGTAGACCTTGACTGGTGGGTTCAGAGTTCACTGAAACTCAAAACATACACAAATACATTTCTTTGGGAAGAAAGTATTCCTCACCAAAGAATTATTTTCTGAAAAATTATGTATGTCCTATACTATATAAATTAGTTTCAAAATAAAAGCCATTCATATTATTCAATAAAATTTTTCTTTGAAGAGCCTTCTAAAAATAGTGCATGCTTGAGATGTACATTGTCCTTAGTCTTACACTCATTTCTGAGTATAATTGTAAAGTATGCTTTCAGAAAAAAATTCTATTTAGGTTATACTTTACTTTTAATTTTAGGCGTTCTCAGCATTTCTGAGACTAAAACTTAAAGGGCAACAGCAAGATTGTAATTGCTTTTTAATGGTTCTCCCTCCTCATAGAAATGACCTTTCTTATCAGCTCAAAATTCTAGACTTTAGAGAAAGATCAAAGTGATGAATTTCCAATTTTAAATGTCAAATTCAGAATATCTCCAACAGATTTAGCTACCCAGGAGAGAAAGAATTTAAAATACCTGAAATTCTTTCAATTGACTCTTGGATAGATCACGTGTAAAAATTGTTTAGCCTTAACTACTTCAATGGCTTAAAGTAGATTATGTCATAACCTACTCAGTAAGGAAAAGTAATGAGAATCTTTTTAAAAAGGCAAAGTCCCATTTTCATAGTTGTGTGGGAGGAGCATGCTACACATTTTATTCAGATGGATCAGCAAAGGTGCAAAGTATGAATAAATGGCCTCTCTGTGTGAAAGGATTAAACAAATCACATGAGTTAATGAAAGCTAAAATAATCTAGCAAAAGTTTAAATGCCACTTGTTCAAGAATAAATTATACAAAAGCAGTTAACATCGTGACACAAGGAGGTACATGGTAACCATGGCAAGTAGGATGTCCTCTGTAATTCTGCATGGCATCAGGCAGGACCCCGAAGGAGGTAAAATTTGACTCTAGATCTTGCTACCTTGCGTTATGCTCAAGGAGGACACTGGATACCACCAACATGCATTAGGCTTCAGAAAAAATGAATTCCTGTCTGCATGTATAATTTCCTTTCCCAAGAATTTAAATATAATCTTTTTTTTTAAACAGAAGGTTTCTTTCTCAGCAACTAAAACTTTAAATATGAATATGAGGATTAAAAATAATTAGTACTTTTAGATTAATTACAATTTATAATAATTAGCAGGTTTAAATTTTAGTTTAATATTTTCATTTAAAAAATAAGTGAATAAACTAAAGCTTTTCAAATTCGAATCAGTGAGGAGAAAAAAAGATGAAAACATTCTGAAGCCACTCAAAATTGCTTGGTCATACAGTTAAATAAAATCTTAATGTTGTGGAATGAAACCTTAAACCTGAAGTACCTACAATGAAAAACTAATGTCAAGCACTGAGGGCTTGGAACTCTCCACATTGCATCTCAGGGTCTATGACACCCCCAGCAGAACAAGTAGTTATGAGAATTTCCTTGTCAGGTATTTTTAAAGGCTCTGTCTGTCTATCTGTCTATCTATTACACAAAAAAGGATTAATACCCTAGCCTTTAGAAGTTTCTTCAAGAGAAAAACACTATCTTTTATACCTTTTACTGTCCTTCTAATAATACAATCTAAGCTCATATTCAAAAGAAAAGGAAACGATCAGCATAACCAGATTCTCATACATGCAGCAGTGTGGAGTGTGGAGTGAGCGTCTTCCGCTGGGGCTTACCGGATAGGATTAGGGGGTGGCGGGGGAAGAGGTGGTGGAGGGGGAGGTGGAGGAGGGACTGAATTCTCAGACTGGTTCACTCGTTTCTGGAGCTCATCAACTGCACAGGGAGCAAAAAAAAAAAGCAACTCAACATCTTTTATAAAGAATAAAGCATCAACATCTCATATAAAGAATAAAATACCATAATGTCTATCAAAACCAAGTGCTTTTTTTTAAGCCATGATAAATTTCAATATGAAACCACAGACTTCTTATTATCTAGTTTATCACTAATGCAAGGAAGGCCTTCCGTCTATTAAAATAAAACGTTACAATCTTTTTCCTGCATACACAATTTTGGAAAAAGCAAAAACAATTCAAGACAATGGCTAACGGGTGGGAAGTAAGGATTGAGTAGGTTGAAGAAATATTTGTAACAATGTAGTATACTACTCAAACACTAGGAGACTGTTACTACTTGAATTTAAACGTGTAAGGACCAAGAGTTAATTTTAAAGATGACATTTAGCAAAGAACTTTAATAGTTGCATACTTTGCTCCTCCGCTTAATTTCCTTCAAAAACTGCAAAACTAGAGTCCTTGATTTTAACAACACTCAGATTCCTAAATGCCTGCAGCTCAGAAACTTTCTGCTCTTTTGAAGAACACTCTGGAAACATAATTTATTCATGCAATTCATTCAAGCCACCAATAATAGAGACACTTATTAAACACTAACAATGTGAAGGAGCCTACGCACAGTGCTCTTGGAGACACACTACAGTTCCTGACTTCAAGGAGCTCCTTTTAAGTGGTATCACAGGGCTGAGGGTGTAGCTCAGTGGTAGAGCACTAACTTGCCTAGCATGCACAGTGCTCTGGGTTCAATCCCTAGCACCACAAAAAATAAGTTAAATAAATAAATGTATATCACAGATGCTAATCCTGGAATCTAGGCTAATGGGTAACATTACTGAGTACTGTTCTGAGGTAGTTTTTTTTTTTTTTTTTTTTTGGTGCCAGGGATTGAACACAGGGTCTTGTGCTTGCTAGACAAGCACTCTAACCACTGAGCTAAATCCCCAGACCCCTGAGGTAGCTTCTGTCCGTAACCAACTTTTGCTTTCACACTGAGCCCTTACACAGGCAGCGTGGGCTATGCTCTCAACATCAGGAACCTTCCAATTATTTCATACGCATGCATCTATCTCTCTAAAGCAATTCTGAAATCTGATGACAAAAAGCATACTTTATTTTCCTCTATATTTCTTAGTGTAGCCTAGGTCTGGGCTGGGCACACACACGGCAGATTCTAAATAAATGCATTCAAAATTGAATCTCAAATTTCTCTAGTGCCTATGCTTCCTTTTACCATAGAGGTGGCTTTGGCTATAGGCTACTCTAATATTCACTAAAAGGAATGGAAAATTTCTTAATTTTGGATCAATTTTTAAAAAATAAAATTGTGATCGATTTTCACTGTGAAAAGGCATTGAACATTTTTAAAAGGAAAAAAGCCTACAGGGTTCTGCACAGATTTCAAAATTCTAGTATAAAATTAACCAAAAATATCTGAAGTGACTATTGAAGCTATTATAAAGGGAATGTACCTGCCTCCTTAAATTACCTACCTTCTGACTGAGACTTATACTTAGCCTGTGTAGTAATCCTCCTTACACATTCCGGGTAAGCCTTCCAGCACTGAATGAATACATCCTTTGATTTAAGCATCCCCTGGTGTTTTAAAAGTCTTTCCTTTTAATATATATATTGTTGCCCATTTCATTGTTAGGTGTGGCATAGAAAGTATTATTTCATACACATAATTAGACACCAAAGATGCAGGTAATATAAAAAAATTCTTTTTTAAAAAGCACTAAAGTGAACAAAATAAAGTAGGTACTTAAAGAACATTCATCTCTGAACCCCTGAGAAATAATGAAATTTTTGGTTTTCTATGCTAATGGCATCTCTGTGTCCTAATCCTGCACTTGATGCTCAGAAAGGATCAAGGTCCAAAAAGAAAGTCTAAATATTTGTGAATCATTTGATGACAGAGGCGCTTCTATGGAGTGGCAGTTGTTAGAAAGGCAGGAATTTAAAAACCAATCTTAGTGTTTCTCCATAGCATTCAGTACTGACTATACGCCAAGATTTGTCCTTGGTCCGAGAGTCATAGATGAAGAATAAGACATGGGACCCGACTTTTACCAGAATGCTTTAAATTTCTGGCCTTTTCCTCAGAATTCTGGTATTTCAATTCCAGTTCCTTCTTATCTTCTTCCAGAAGCTCCAGTTGCTGTTTGAGGTTATGTATCTCTTTGTGCAGTGTTTCATTTTCCAGTTGATCCGCTAATTCTTTGACCTGTAAGTTTTAAACAAACTTTAATAGTTTAGTAGTTTTTCCTTTATCAACGAAGAAAGAGGGAAAAATATTTTCAATTGACTTTGCTCTTCATAGCAGAAAGATTCCAACCCATCTTAAAATCATACAAATTCTAGATACAGATAACACAATCATTATCAGCTCTTTGATTTAATACACATTTACTGGAGAGTTACATACATTAATTTTTAAATGTCAGTCAAAAAGTAAAATAAGACCTAAAAGTTCATTTAAAACAGAGTAATACTTTCGTAACCCATTTTCAAGTGAAAGATTCAAGTAGTTTAAAAAACATGTCCAACAGTCACAATTTGTAGTAAGTATCAAAAACCCTAAAAAGAAAAAAAAAAGTCAGGTACAGCGGTATGTGCCTATAGTCCCAGCTACTCAGGAGGCTGAGACCCTATCTCAGAAAACAAAATTAAAAAAAAAGAAAAGGAGAGAAAAGACCCTTTGAGATTCAGTAACCACTTTTAGGAATTTCCTTTAAAAATTATTTAGACGAATGCACAAATGCACAAAGTGTTTACTAGAATGTTCTTTATAACAGAGCTGAAAATACCCTACAAGTCCACTAATATTATTCCTTTAATAAATTAAGAGTGTGTTCATTAAATGAAACATTACACAATCATTTATAATCACATAGCTTTCTATTTTCTGAAATGTGAAGATATTCAGCATTACCCACTGGAAAAAATGAGGTTATAGTACTGTATGTATAATAGGATTCTATTTAACAAACAAACAATATATATATGAAGAATTATCCAGAATAAATGTATAGCATAGTGTAATAGTTTTAAAAATAGTTATTGCTCTAATTTCATTCATAATTTTTATCTAATCTTTAGCATCTCTCCCTCTTCCCCAATCAGGTATATATAAGACAATACAGACCTGTATTTCAGTTCAATCAGAAGGTTTTGTGTATGTGTTATTTACTAAATGAGTTAACTATGCATAGTTGGGAATTTTCAGAAACAAAAATTAAACTCCAGCATAAGCTGAAAAGAAGCAGCTCTTCTTTTCTATTTGAAAAATTCCTCCATACTAAGACAAAAAGTAAACAAATCCTTTCCCTCCTGCCTAGTCCTCTTTCTCTGGGTCAATTACTATTACCATATACTCATCCAGAGGTTCTCTCTATGGAAGTTGATGCTTTCTTACTGAGAAAACAAAACATCATCTCAGCCTCACCACTAAATTTGTAAAAACTTCAGAACTTTCAATATCATTGCTCAGAGAGACTGACAGTTAAAAGCCTTTCCTCACAAGTGAGGTCCATAAATATTGATGTGACTTTCCTTACATGGCTCCTTTAATTTGCCAGGCTTTTTTCTGCCTCTGGTCTTTTCTGTCCCTCCTGCTTCTTCTCACCTACCGTGAGGCCCATCCTCTCTGCCTTGCACAGAAGTGGACTGTGTCCACTGAAAGAGCTCCACTCCTGTGCACTGAAATAATCGTGCAGAAAACACTTAAATATACACCTTTGCATAAGTTTGCACAAGCAGAAGATTTCTCTAAGCAAACAATTATTACTGACATGGACTTTTCCTTCTCATCCATTTTGAATAGGACCTATGCTCCCAAAGCTATGTGAGAATGATACACCCACCTAGTATATGCAGGCTCTAAAAAAAAAAAATCACAATTTCTCCAAAAAACATATTTCTAGATTATGTATTATCAGAGATATTTTGAGTCATCTCTTTCCTCTTGCTTCAAGATCCTTATCCAATGATCAATTTCGAGATCATTATATAGTAAATCTACAAGAGTGCGGTATAAATTTTAGTTGCGCAATAAATTGGACTCATTTGATAGTTATTTTTTTCTAAAAGATGATTAGAAGTACTTAGTAATTAACATGAAATATAGAACTATAAAAGACTATACCAACTCCTTTTGTCTGAAGTGTGTGTGTGTGTGTGTGTGCGTACGTGCGCGTGTGTATAAAATTCCAGAATAAAATCTGTTACCTTTTGCTGATGCTGAATTCTCTCTTCTTCAAGTTGCTGGATGAGTTTTGCATTTTCATCCAAAGCTTTCAAAAGCTGCTGGTCAGGGACAGAGCTCTGCAGCAGCAGGTGGCTTTGTCTCTTTAGCTTGTTTTGTTCTATGAACATCTGTAACAGTTAATCACAACAAGCATGTATACCAATTTCCCACAAATCTTCTCAAATGCAATTTGACCAAAAGGAAACTACATGGAGTTTTTAAGATATCAAAGGAAAGTTTTGAATTGTGTAATAGTGCGAAGAGTAGTAATTGCCATGACTTATTTCCTAACTTTTTTGGGGGGGAGTGGTGCTAGGGCTCAAACTCAGGGCCTTGTGCTTGCTAGGCAGGTACTCTACCACTGAGCTACATTCCCAACCCCACTTTCCTAACTTCTAAACAATCTTCAGTATCTTTATTCCTGCTCCAAACAATGCGATAATTTAATCCCATTCCTCAGTTTTTAATATTTCATTATTGCTATAAAATATATTAATACACTAGTAGATAATATATATCAAGAACTTACCTTATGCCAGATAGTCTATTAAACATTTTATATGCCTTATTTTAATCCTTACCTAAATCCTGTGAGTTTAGTGCTTCTATGAATAGATGACATTTATTAAATAACAATACAGGTGGTGGTAATTATTTTACATTCATTACATCATCTGATCCTTAGGACAATACTGTCAAACAGATACTATTATCATCCCCTTTTACTGCTAAGACAATTGAGGCTCAGAGGGGTTAACTTTCTCAAGGGCACACATGGACTAGGATTTAAACCCATAGCTGTCTGATCTACAAGCCCAAACATCTTCATCCAACTAATTTTTCCTATTTACTAGACTTAATGTTCCATTTTATACCAGTTTTTCCACAATGATGAAAGCATTTAGTAATAGGAAGGTAAGGGAGAGAAGGGACACAGTACACTAATATATACTGAGCATTTGATTGTGCAATTTACATATATTACTCACCTAAGTCTCACAGTTTCACATGATTGAAAACAACATTATTTCCTATACATCCATTCTTTCCCTTAACATCATAACCAAGTTGGCCAGCAGCTGATTCCAAGCATGAAATGTTTTGCAAAGTGAAATGTTTTACAACTCTGAATCTCTCAATTCACATTTTTAGATTCTTAACAGCATTTAAAAATGTACATTGTAGCTTAATTGTAAGATCTGTACTGTACAAAGACTTGCTACAGAGTACTATGTATATAACTTAATTCACCCTGTTCCAAAATAGTCAGCAAATAAAACTCAGGACAAAAAAAAAAAAAAATTACGGGGCTGGGAATTTAGCTCGGTGCCTCACAAGCACAAGTCCCTGAGTTCTGTCCCCAGTACCATTAAAAAAAAAAAATCTTCTATCAATCTTCATATGGGAAGACTATGGCTTTAATGATTTATACAATCATTAAACTTAATCCTTGGTCAGTATTGATTTCCAAATCAAAATGAAGTCCTCAATATACTATACGAAAACACTCACATTTTCTTACCAGTATGTCTTCCTACGAGGAAAAAAAATTATAAGCAGCTTTCATTCTTTTGCCCATGCAAGGATTTATGGAAAAACTATGAAAGTACAACACTGTTTTTCTATAGAACTAAAACACTGCAGAATCAAACAGGAAAATAAACAAGTTTCTATAGTACATGACACTTCCACATTCTGCCCCCACCTGACTCGCTGTCTCTGCAGGGACGAGAGGCACTGACAGGCCGAGTGCACTGTGCCCTGTCCTGGCAGAAGCGCCCAGATTAAGACCAATGGTAACCGAAATGAATTGTTTAGGTTATCTTTTGTTTGGTTTTTTCCAGTACTGGGGATTGAACCCAGGGTCTTTGCACTGAGCTACATACTCATCCCTTTTTATTTTAAGATAGTCTCACCAAGTCACTACATTGCCCCATCTGAGCTTGAATTGTGATCTTGCCTCAACCTCCTCAAGTGCTAGAACTACAGGAATGTGCCACCATGCCTGGCTTAGTTTCTTTTTATACATTTTCCCACTTAAAACATAATGATCTGGGGTCCCTTGCCTGAGGCAGCTTAGAAAGTACCTCGGGGAGTTGGCATGAAAGGCCTGCAGACTGCAGCCAAGGGAGTCCTCAGGGGTTTCCTTTCATCAGGAGTGCTCTGGCCTAGAGCCACAGAGCAGCTGCTAGGGTGTGGGCATCGGGGCAGAGATGCAGCACGCTCTCCAGGCCTCTCTGGCTTTGGGTTTCTCGGGCAAAGGAATAGTGCACCTCTTCCATGCAGCACTCCAGAAAACTTGTTCAACATTACGTGGTCCAAGTTACCTCCCACGTTATCTGGGAGAAAGAAGATTAAAGACATAGGACATCACATCTTGGGGATGTCAACATTGTGAATTTCTTTTCTACGATCCCTGATATTTTAAGAGGAAGATGTATATAGAAGAGAAATCCCTTTAAATAGCAGGAGTTACTTGAAGAAAAGTACTCATCATACTACTAAGTCTTAAAAGGGAAAAAAATCCCTCTAACTCCTCTTCTAAAGTTATCTCAAGAACATTCAGTCACCAAACACTGATGAATTTGGGTTTTAGCTTGGTTAAGAACTTGTTGATTAAAGAAATTGATCTCTTATCAGGTAAATAGCATCATAGGTATCAGAATTTCTGAGAAATTTTATAAATATTTTCAAAGACTAAAGAGAGAAGAAAATCTTGTATTGTTAATATATCATTCGTTCTCCTCAAAATAACACACCAATATCAGTTATCAGAAAGAAAAGAATTGATTACACAGCAGTGTCATAGGTTATTAGAAATACACATTGAACTATCTATATCTTGAAACAAAGAAAAACTACATTGAATACAGTGAGAAAAAAATACATTAAAAAGAATAAGTCTCTAGTCATATGTTGATGAAATTTTTAAAACAATATAGTTATGAAGACAATTGTTTTCTCCTTGTTAAGGGGGGATCATGTTTTTTTGGTTCTCTTTTTTAAATGAATATGATCAGGAGTGAAGAATCAACTTTCAATTTTTACACATTTGAGAATGGTTTGCATTTTACATATATATATGTATATTCCTTTTGCAATTAAAAATATAAGTAAACTTTGAAAATAGCTTCTAAGGCTCTAGAAGGTAAGTACAAGAGGGAAGGGCCCACATTTGCTTTCTTCAGCATCTGATTTCCCAAATCAACAGTGTCTGACATAATGAGACAGTGCTGCATGCACTGAGAACATGTTCAACACAGTGGGATCCTCTTGTTAAACTAAGTCACGTGACTTTTAGTAGCAGTTACCTGTTGAAAACCTGAGAATCAGCAAACTATGTAAAAGGAAAAAATTCTGGTTCCACCCTAGCACGAAATCTAGATACTGTGAAATGACCGAGCACCACAACAAACTCTTGTGCTACCAGAAACACAAGCACCACTGCCCTCGTTGTCCCTCCCTGGACATCTGCCTCCTCCTTCTGCGTTAGCCTGGCAGCATCTCTATACCAAATGCCACTAATGTTTAAGGTCCTGCAGGGCGAATGGCAGAGAAAATCATTCACATTCAGAACATTCTTACTGTAAACTCACTTCTCCCATCTATCTATTCTGCTTCTGCATGGCCTCTAAATTTTTCTTTGAGCCACTTGGTTTTCTAACATCACTGTGAAAACAGCATATAGAAACTTTAAAATGTCCTGAGATAAGATCCTGGCATTTGGGTCAAACTTAAGCAACCTTTTCAGCTTTGCAATGGCAGCATCTTCACATTATTTCTATGTCCCCTCCCCTCCACTGTTTAGTTGCATTATTTATACTGCTGCAGCTATTTGCAGAGGGCTCTGACACATTTCAGTTTTCTCTTCTTTCTTACAAGTAATATGCAAACATATTCATTCACCTTTCATTAAACTCTCTGAATAAAGTGAGTCATAATGTTCCAAATTAGATGCACTTGGACAAAACCTTTTATAGAGTCCACTTCTAGCACAGGTATACTCAAGCATAAAAAGCCCCCCTCTACACACACAAAACCATAATCTGATTTTCAAATATTCTCATAACAACGTCTTTCTTCTACACCTTGAATACATCTCAAGACCATTTTAAATGTTCTTAACTACTTCCTTCACCTCAGACTATACACACAGATTCAAAATACTTACATAGGATAGCACTCTCACTGTAGATAGTGCCACACCTCAAATTCTGCCAACTAGTGACTCATCGCTGCCCCAGAAACCAGCCCCAGAGCCACAACACCCAACATGGTATGTCGACAAGGTTAGGTGGAACTAGAGAAGCTCAATGCTTATCTCTGGCATGAGAGGAAAATCACACTAGTGAAAGGCTGAGACAATGGATGTACAGTGTGGCCAGAAAGTGGATGAATCAGCTACAGAATGAGGCCAGACAATGGCAAGAGAGAAAGAACGATGCCATGATGCTGTTATCAGAGATGACATATGGAGACGCAGTCCAGACTCTTAAGGCTATTTGAACTACATAAAAATCTTGCACTCAAGCCTGACTTTCCATCGAGTTACAAGGACCTCTACATGTAACTCCTTTCCTCCACATGGCACTTTACAGTTTACAAAATACTTTTGGTGGGGGGGGTGCCAGGGATTGAACTCAGGGCCTTGCATATGTGCTAGGCAAGCACTACCACTGAGCTAAATCCCCAACTCCTACAAAATACTTTTTAAAAATTATGCCATTTGATTCTAAAATCTACCCGACTCAATTCGTATCAACATCTATTTCATAGATGACGAAAGTAAAGCTTCCAGAGGCTAAGGACTGCTCAGAGGCGAGAGGACTATATCTGACACAGCCGAACTTTGAACCCAGATCTTCTGTATGAACTCTAGTGAACCTGTCACCTTGATAGCTGACACTGTTCTGTAGCTGCCTCCCTCAGCTAGGTTTTGTTTATGTGTTTCTCAGTACTGGGAATTGAAGCCAGGGTCTCATACATGCTACACAAGCGCTCCACCACTGAACTACCTCCCCAATCCTTTTTATTTCTTTAAATTCTGAGACAAGGTCTCCCTAAGTTGTCCAAGTTGACCCCAAACCCATAATCTTCCTGGTTTAGCCTCCCAATGTGGGGCCAGGTGAACCTTAATTCAAACCAGTGAGTTATCTGAACTCAAAAAGAATTATTTTTAATTGACACAATAATTTTGCATATTTATGGTTGTACAGTGTGATTAATTTATATATATACACATATATAATGTAATACACAGTGATCAAACTGGGGTAATTAGCATTTCTAGCTCCTTAAACATTTATCACTTCTTTGTGTTGGGGACCTTCACACCCCTCTCTTCTAGTTCTTCATAAAATATACAATAAATTGTTGTAAACTAGTCACCTTGTGCTGTAGAACACTAAAACTTATTCCTCCTGACTTCATTACTTTTTTTTTTTCATTTGTCATCTGCAAAGTCTGTTAAGAAACAAAAATTAAAAACTAGGTCTCTCGACATACCCACCTCTTGTGCAAATGACTCTGCTTTCTTTCGAAGGTCCTTCTCCAGCTCCAGGTTTACTTGCATCTCCTCGTACTCTTCTACTGCCAACATGGACACTTAAGAAGACAAGAGAAAGAGATAATATACCTACAGATGATCAAGAAAATGGATGGAAAACAGTATGGAAAAGCATCTTCACACAGGTATATAAGCACCCCTGTTCATTCCTCATAGGCATATAAACTGATGAAGCTTTTTTGGAGGGCAGCTTGGGAGTATGAATCAATAACTGAAAACTCTTCGTATCCTCTGACTCAACCATTCTACTTCTAGGAATGAATATCCAGAAAAAAATAAAACTATGGGCAAATATAGATAACTGGTGGCAAGGATGCTCTCAGCATCACTGCTGAGAACACTGAAATCATCTAACATTGACAGATCAGTGAACTGCAGTATAGGAAATATTCTTCTGCCATCAAGATTATATTGTAAAAGCACATTCAGTAAATGGAAAGAGCTTCATGGTACATTTTTAAAGATAAATGAACTGCAAAAATCTGTATAAAATGAATTTATTTTTAAAAAGCCACAGACAAAGCACATCAATGGCATTTCATAGGACAGGAAATATATGGAAGGTCAATAAAGATGTCAAGACATAGTCATCTTTATTAGGAATTAGGAAATGTTAATAAAATACCTTTTTACTTCCATCAAAGAAGGAATTGGTTAAAAAAATAAAAGCATGGTTATATTAAGTTTGGAGAATATACAGAACAATGGGAATGAATACACTGTTAATCAGAGCATAAACTGATAGATTGATTTGCTAAGTAATTTAGCATTATGTAATGAAACCGAAGATAAAATATTACAGTTGGCACCTGTCTAAGGAAACTTGGGCCATACACCAGGAGACAGGTAGAAGAATTTTCATGTCACATAACTTAGAATAGCAAAAAACTGGAAATAATTCAAATGTCCAACAAGGGGATACCAGATAAACAAACCTTGATACAGTTGTCTAATGGACTGTAACACAGTAGGGAAAATAAACGTGGCACAACTATGCCCTGCAACACAGAAGAATCTCACAAAGGTGAAAATCTGCAGAGGTTATATAAAAAATGATTTCCCTTATATCAAGTTCAAAAACATGCATGATTAAACAATGTGATGTTAGGGATACACATGTACTTGGCAAAACTATAAAGGAAACGGTAAAAATTAAAAGGAGGGGTGTAAATACAGAGGGATATTCATGGACTTGTAAGTCATCAAAAGATTCTTTTACTAGCACTGTCTGTCTTTCATATGCTTTATAAATATATGTAACAAAAATTTCACACACACATATATAGCTTTTCTTTAGTTGGAAATATACACTAAAACGTTAATGGTAATCACCTCTGAACTTGAAGACTTTTTTCATTTCCTATATGAATTAAACTTTCCAACCAAAAGGATAACCTAATAAAAATTATACACATATTTATATACACACACATATACATGTGGTATTTTTAAGTGTTCTCACGTTTACAAAGGAGAGAAAGAAACTTGGAACCACTCAGGCCCGGGGAAAGAGCTTTGCACTACAGAATTACTCACTATAGGACAGAAACCTTCAAAAGGAAGGTCTTATCAAATAAAAGCAACCTGCATCCCTTGCTACTCTTGACATTGGTGACTACTCTGTCACAGAACGATACAGACAGGACAGAGGAGTGGTGATGCCATTAGAAATTAGGCACAACATGGGAAGCAGCACACGATGCATCTGCTAGCAGTGCGGCTCCTTCGTCCTCAGCTGAGTCATATCAATACCTCCCTCAAAAGGCCGCTTAATGGCTGCTTTCACACACTGTCCCGCCAGGGCACTTCACTCCTAACTGACTAAGGACGGGTCTGCTGGGTAATGACATAGAATTTCAAGCTCTGTACTCTGTAAATCTACTGCCTCCTCAGAGGAAAGACGAATAGTCTTACTCAAGTAAAGTAATGTAAGTGGTGGTTTGTGTTGTGAATTATAGGTCCCTGAGAGCTAAATGATTTTTAAACGTATTTAAAGGAGAAATTTCATGAAGCAAACAAAGACAACTAGGACTATCTGAAACCCTGGGCAAGATAATTGACTTTCTTTCCTATGTCCAGAACACTAAAATAAAAAGTGAATTTTCACATGTCCAAGTCCCTCTGACTTGCAGTTTTGAAAGAAATCAGGTTGGGCTTCCTGGTGCATTTATTTATTTACCTGCTTGCTTCCTAGATAGGGGCTCTCCGAAGGTAAGAGCCATGTAATTCACCTCTGTATAACCCTGTTCCTAGCACGGTGCATCCGACTGCAAATTCTTCAGTACGAGTCTATCAATCAAGCAAGACCTGAAGAAAAGCTACTGTCTGATGCAACTCCCACACATAACTAGACAGTCTTTTAGTCAAAACTCCCAGCTCCTGAGCTAGGAAGTCAAGGGGCTGAGAGAAAGAGAAGAAACATGTTAAATCTCTGCTATGGTTTGGATGTGGTCTGTTCCACCAAAGGTGCATGTGTTGAAAGCTTGGTCCCACGTGGCGGTATTAAAAGGTGGCTGGTGGAGCCTTTAACAAGCGAGGCTTACTGCCAGGTAATTATGTCACTGGGGATCCTGGCCTAAGAAGAGATTATTGCTGGTCTTAGGGAGGAAGCTGGTAGGTTGTTACTAAAAGACCAGGATGGGCACCCCCCCACACACACATCCGTGGGCTCTGGTTTCCCATCTTGCTATGCGATCTCTCCCTTTCAACCTGTACTCCCACCATCATGCCATCTACTGTGCTGTGCCCCAACCAAAGAGGTCCTCACCAGAGTGAACAGATGCTGGCACCATGCTCTTGCATCTCTGAAACTGGGAGCTAAATAAACCTTTCAGTATCCAGTCTTTGGTATTTTGTTAAAGCAACAGAAAAAGATTAATACAGTCTCTTCCCTTGGGATTACATTTGCAGAACTGTACTTCAGCATTACTCCTAAACTGAGGGATGTAAGAAGCAATCCCCATGAAACCTGATGCTGTGTTTTGCAATAGGATGATAAGGTTACTGTTAACTAAATCACAGAGTTTTCTTTGGAAGTAACCATTGAAGACATTTCCTTCTCACCACGAGACCAGGGCTGATTTTTCTGATCATTGCATTTGTCCTTATATAACTGATTTAAATGTTCCTGAATCTCTCATTAGACTGGCTGCTAGAGAACTCACAGGCAGGTTTTAGGCACAAAGGCAGAAAGTACACAAGACTGCAGAGCAAGTACTATGCACTTAAATATCAATTTGTATTTTCACTTTACTTGGTCCCACTTTTCACATCCTCTTAATTTAAAATGTTCATATCATGTTGTATATTTATATAAATATCCTAATCCCATCTGGATTGAAATTTATTAAATATCAAATATATAAATGGTGAGGGGATAGCCAAAATGGCCATGGTCCCAGGATACATGTAGGGCGTAAGTAGTATTTATGTTTGAAGTTTCAAAATGAGTGGTTCCAAGTTCCTCAAAGTGAAATCATTTTTAAATATCCCTAGTGATAAAATAGTAGGAATGAGAGATTTACTGCTAGGAAAACATAATCTAAAAAATTTTGGCCACAAGAATCTTTAAGCACAAGTATAAAATGACACCAAATGCATGTAAACAAAACAAATTATATATGTGTTTTTTAAAAAAAGACTAGAAAGCCATACCTCTGTTGCATTTTTCCAAGACTTTTCTCTGTTCAAGAAGTTCTGCATGTAAAACAGCCTTTTCTTGTTTAACTTTATTTACCTAAAAATGTAAGATTTTGAGAAGAGAAAACACCCAAAATTATAAGACAAGACATATGGTGATGTGTGATACCGAAGGGCTGTTCAGCTTGCAACATGAAATTACGATGTTATGCAGAAACTGGCTTCCCTGTGCTAACCCTTCCTGAAAGCTCTTCTTTAAGGCTTCAAGGCAGCCACTCGAGTTCGGGTGCACACTTGATGCACATCTTACTCACATATTCCAGTTGGCACTAGTGTTGGTCCCTAAAAACCACAGCATTCTAGCCATCCAGGGTCAATGACTCATTTTTTTAAAATACAAAAGTCCAACCATAGACAAATGATTTAATCAGAGATCCAATACTAAATTTGGGTATGACTAAATTTGGGTATTCATTTTGAACTCTGAATGCTTTTGGCTTAAGTAAAGCGCATACCAACTTCTAAATTTAACAAAAAATTACTTTAAGCTTCGATGACTTTTAGCATAAATAAAATACATATGAAAATATTCCTCCAAAATATAAATTTCTGAAATAACCTTTCATATCAATCAACAGAATACCATTAGAACATTTTTAAAATAAGAATATAAAGCTACACAAATCAAGGTAGATAAATCTCAAATACATTATGCTGAATTTAAAAAGAAGGTACATTTACAGAGTCTAAAAACATTCAAATACTATGTATTTTACTAAATGTGTAAATGCACACTTGAAATGATAAACACCAAGTTCAAAATAATGGTTGTTTAGGGAAACTACGAAGGGAGTGAGAATACGGTTGGTTGAGAGGTATGCCAAGGTTTTCTTAAGTATGCTAATGGCTTATGCATTAAGCTGAGTAGTAGGTAGATGAATGTCCATTATTTTGTTCTTTATACATTTTCAGATATCTGAAATGGCCATAATAAAAATAATCTCAGAATTGCCTTCCAATAACATCTAAGAGGGAGAAAAGAGAATCATCAATAAGTTATCGTCACTGAGGAATAAACGTCAGAATGTCTTTTCTGCCCTTCTTAAAGTTACAGTCAAGAAGAAAACTAAGACAATATTCCTAAGCATGTCTCTAAATCCATCAGTATACCTCTAGATAGTCTGTGAACTGCTCCCTTCTCTTTTTCCTTTTTTTTTTTTTTGTTTCTGGTTTAAATAACCAATATACACTGTTCAACAGTAAAGTTTCTTCCACAGTATCATCATCCTTCCCACTCATTATGCTGTTCTGCCCAATAAAGCAAAAGCAGCTGGGGCCAAGAGTTTGGAGGGTACTGCTTCCCAGGCTTTTTTACATCCTGCCCTTCAAGGAACTGACAATCCACGGCAGGGAAGGGAGGCGATAAGGTGAGGCTGCTTACTGGCAGGATCGATACCTGACATACTTGTAAGCCATCTGAGGTTGTTGTCAAGGTGCTACACCACATCAGTTGGAAGGTTCTGGGCTACCAAGTCTGAGAACCACAGATACAAGTTCAATCAAAGTTGTAAAGGCAAATAAAAAGCAATCATGTGGCCCTGTTCTTCAAAGCAGTTCAAGACATAAAAGGGAAAACTCCAAATTCCTGCTTGTACGCAGTCTACCATCTAACAAATGTGGGAGGGACACAGAGGGACAGCCTTTCCCCACTGGGCCAGACACCCACTGGAGAAGCAAAATATTCTCCTTCTTCACCAGAATCAGTGAAGTGTATGACTTAAAACAACAGCCACCATTCTACAAATCTGCATCCTGTAGGAAATAGGAAGGGACAAAGGAAATGTGTCGATGTTATTTTAATGTTTTACTTATTAAGCTAAGTAGTGGGCATTAATGTTTATGATCTTACTTTCTATACCAGTGATGGTGAACCTTTCAGGGCTTTTAATGATACAAACAGCCCACTGCAACATGTGTACCATAGGTTCATCACCACTGTTCTATACTGTTCTCTATATCTGAGGGAAGAGAGAAGATTAAAACTGATACATGGTTCTCACCTCAAAAATTAACCTCCACTAGCAAGTTTTTAACTTTGCCAGCCCCTAAACTGGCTTTGAGACTGAAAACATTAAAGGCTTTGCCTTTCTGGCCTAAGATACATACTTCTTCCATTACTTCCACAAGTTTGCTCTTGAGATTTTCCAGCTCAATGGCTAGTATCTTCTTTTCCTCCTGAACAGATACAATTTGATCCCGAAGTTCTGCATTTTTCAGGAAAAATAAAGAAATAAATAGAAATAAACTTATTTTTAAAAGAAAAAATCAATCTGCTTCCAAGAGTTGAAAGTGTCAGACCACGTGTAGCTTAGGGTCAAGGTTACTTAACAATTAAAAAGACAAGAAAGAACCTAAGGAAACAGGAACTTCACTTGTGTGCCACCCACTCCATGGAGTCATGGTTATTAATAATTTTATACCAAGCAATCTCGGCAGGTTAAATGAGCCAGATCGAGTTTCTTTTGCAATCTATCAAACCCACATACTAGAAAATTATCTGGCATTTAAGAAGTAAAAATTTTAAGCTTTTGGTAAAACAAATTAAGGCATGGTACTAATTTCTTTTTTATTTCATAATGGCCATGGGCTCTTGTCACAATACAATATAAACAAACAATTGGGCAGTTAATAATTTGGAGATTTTGATTTGAAGAAAAAATCCTGATACACTGCCAATTTATAGCCCTTAAACATTATTTAAACTGACTCAAAAATATAAAGAAGGGTTAATTCTAGTAATTTTCTCTCCAGAGTTGTGGGTGTTTTGTTTCTTAATTTATTTCTATTTTTATTATTGGAAATTTTAATGAAAATGTGTTGCTACAATGAAAATATTAGCAATACAAAAGGTTCTGGTGTTAAAGTTACCTCTGTCACTCAAATGTTTAAAAATAAACATGGATTAGCATGGACTACTTAAATTTATACTCAGCCCCACTATTTTGCCACTTCGTTTTTAACTGCTTTTAATTTCCTACCTTTCTCCAAAGGCAGTAAGTAACCTGCTACATGGTTATTTATAAATTGAATTAAACTTTTTACATGAACTCAGCTGAAAGAAGTTCTCAAAGACTTAGTTTTAAACAAGTTCTCCACTGGTGGACAAAAGGAAGAACATGAGACCATATTATTCAAGACCCAAGAGAAGGGAGGATAATGAACAAAAGGAAGTCCTTTAAATGTCCTCTCCCTCCCAACCAGCATAAATTCTATTTCACTTTGGTTTAAGGTGTTAAAGAGTTGTGTAAAGTTGAGTAACAGCCTTTCTTTATATTATTAACAAAAATTTTGTGTACCAAACATATTAATAAGTACTATTTTTCAGTGTGTACTAAGGTAAAAATGTTCCAAGTTACGGAGCCAAAACATCTTCAACATAAGCAATGTACACATATGTATACAAATAAAATTAAGGTACACTGAACAGAGATGTCATATGATCTTGCCCTATACCACTACTTGCCAGCCAAAACAGTTGTTGAATACTGAATATTGCTTGTAGTTCATTGCCCCAATCAGATGGACTACTCTTGGAGGATAGAGCTTCCCTCCAAAGATTCCAATAGAGAACCAAATAAAAAGGGGTACTAGCTGTACACAGATACACAGACACAAACACACACAGACACACACACACATATTTTTCGTGCTGAGGACTGAATCTAGGGAGTCACACATGCTAAATTCACACTGTACCACTGAGCTACACCCCCAGCCCTGGCTAACTATATTTTTATCCATTCCTTCTCTTGTTTAACCAAACTATCTTAACACATGATCCGTATTCTTAAGGTTATGGTCTAACTATTTCTGCCCAAACAACACTTCCAAAAAGGCCTAATTCCACACAAGAAAGCAACTCACAAAGTACAAGTGCTATGACCTTGCTTCTAACCCATGCTCCCACCAGGGCAATGAAATCAGAACTTTTTGGTGGCATCAGTATTTTAAAAAGTTCTCATGTCTTTCTGATGTAAGCCAAGGTTGTGCAGCCAAGGCTGACAGGCGCTGTCCTAAAGGAATAAGACCCATGCTCAATAATTGATCCACAAGTCTCACCCTTGATCTGCTTCTGACACTGTACTGAGATGCAAGTCTCAGCAGCACTGTCTGGGTCTGTGGCGGCATCTTCATCATCGATGTTTATCTCCTCTGTTATTACATCTGGTCCCAGCTTGGCCATGTATAACATGCTGATTCTCTTCAGTGTTTTATTTTCTTTATTTAGCTAAGACAAAATACAAAAATGGTTATTTTAACAGCAGTTAAATGAGTATCTTGGATTTTTAAACAATAGAGAAATTAAGTGTATTTTTGTCTTACAAATTCATCAACATTCACAGTAGAACATAACAATTATCAGATTCATTAAATAAGGTTTTATTTGCATGCTTTAATACTAAATGTATTACTTTATGTAAGACCCGATACCTGGATTACAGCCAGCAGCATGGAGAAATGCTAGTTAAAATTCATAAGAAAGGTATTAAGATAAAACACCCTGGTATTTCTAGTCACTAGTAGTCTTAATAAAGGCCTTTATTTCAAGCAAATGTTCAGTTTAATGGTATGCTAAGAATACTTCTTAAATGTCTGTTTGCCTGGCATCCCTCCCTTCTGAACATTATTACTCTTCTTCATTGTTTACCTGATTTCTATGGGAAGAGCCACCCCCAAACCAAGCACTCCTTATACCACTGGTTACAGTTAACAGGGGCAGAGATTAGGCACATGACCCAGGCTTGGCCAATTGGATCTCTTCTCTAGAAATTCAGAGGTTAGAATAGAGAGATGAGTTTCTCTGCGTCTGGATATCCAGGAGATGCTCTGTTACTGACTTGACACACTCTACTACTGACTTGACAAAGACAGGAAGGTCGTCTGTAGCGAAGTCAAAAATGAAGCTGAGGTGCAGCGGGAGATAGAAAAAAAGCAATGAAGAAAGGCAGATAACAGGCATGCACAGCCAAGTCCACCATCTTTGCTTGCTTAAGCCAGTTCAAGATTTATTTCTGGTATCTGTACAGAGTCCTAATAATATACAATAGAAGAAAGTTCAAGTTATACTCCTATTCTCGCTACAAAAGACTGCTAATTCATAGCAGGCATAGCAGGCAACACTAACTTGTTAATGAATTTGTTATTCTCTGATGTAGAAATGATTGGGTTTTCAGCTTTAGTTACTCAACTACCATCACTCTCTTAAATTAACAGGTTTATGTACATAAAAATGCAGTAAGAAGTATGTATGAAGACCAAACTTGGTCTAGGATCCACAGAAGGAAAATATGATTTTGCTTAAAATTTTTCTTCCTAAGTCTAAAAATTAAAAGGTCTTCTCTTACTCAACCAAATGAAATCAGTTAGTAAATGATTTTTTCCTAATATAAATTACTGAGCCACAGAAATGCGAATGTATTTCTTTTATTGGAGTCACTGACCACCAAAACAAGCTCTGCATTTAAAAAATGACATCAGAAATAAATGAAGACAATCCACTGGAAATACAGCTATTCTTCCCTGCTGCAAACTAAGGTTTGCAGAATGGTACCTGAAAATGTTTACCAGAAGATGTTTAGAATGGTACCTGTCTGGTTCTTCATCTGTGATCATATTAGGCCTCAGTGTTTCTCACAGACCACTTCAATCTGCAAGATCTCAACCTAATCCCAATAATATAGAGCCTAACATACCCCAGGGGGCATGCTCTGAGGCCTAGGAAGTTTTCCTGACTTCTCTGAGGAAATAGGAATAGTCTCTTAGAAATGACTACAAACCCCTCCCTTCTTGGGAAGACAGGTAAGCTCTACTCAGGGAATCGATAGTCCTTTATTCCCCTTTCTCACTCTTGCCCCAGATCTTATGATACCATATTACACTAAAGGATCAGGGACACAAGATAAGGGTCATGGACTCCCAACTCCTCTTCCATAAGATGGAAAATTCAAGTAAACACTGTTGTGGGGCCTTTGACAGCGTGGCCTTCTTGTCAATTCTCAAATTATGTCAACTTTTTTGAATGTTAGAACTAAATACCACTTTAACAAGAAAATGTAAAATTTATAATTCTGCCTCCTAATATTTAAACTAATGGTTCCCAACTCGGCACATCAGAATCTCTAGAGAGCTTTTTAAAAAATCCCAATGCTCATATGTCTACATCATACCAAAATCTCTGACCATGGGGCCTCAGATAAAAATATTTTCAGAGCTTCCCAGGAGACTCTGATGCACAACACTAAGAATCACTAATGCTGAATAATATGACGCTTTAGTACAAAACTGAGCTCTGCAATCAAATTCTGTCTCTGACTCCAGAACCAGCCTTTCAGTCTTTCAGTGTCTTGGTTTCTTTATCAGCAAACTAAGGATAAAGGTAGTCACTATCCACCAATATGAAGATTAAATGAGACACTACAGATGAAATGCTTAATACAGTAACTGGCATATAGAAAAATTTCAGTAGGTGTTAGCTATTAATAGTAAGAAATGAGGTTTATTTTGTATATCTAATTATCCTTTGGAAATCAATTATAGCTAGTTTTCTTCCACCAAAGTTATGCATCTATGCATGTTCTCCTTCCTCCAGGATATTCGTCAAAATACTCGTTCTTCCCCTCTAGTGGTTAATATATTATTTACCAGAACACCATCACAATAATACTTGATAGTCAACGACTGAGAGTTAACAATTCTGCCCTCAACAGAATCGAATGCCTCTATCAAACTAGGCACCAAAGTCTATCAGTTACTACCTGTCTGCAATACACTCTAACACATTCATTAGCACACACACACACAAAGAAGCCAATCAGAAAATTTCATAAGTCTTCTCTGAAACACCGTTTTCATATTTTGAAAGAAGAAATATAAGATTTATATAAATGAAGCCTTATGTGAGTACTACCTTGGACATTTTTGAGAATTCTGGATTCACAAATTTTGGCAAAGCAATTTCATTGCAGTTATTCATTGAGTTACACATAACAGTATACAACTTGTTTGGAACCTACATAAAGGCAAAGTAAATTTTTTATGACCCTACAGCAATTGCACCCACTACCATATTAAAATTTAAGTGGCTTTTACATTGAGCATTTACATTTAACGAATATATAAAGAAACAAAGGAAGCAATTTTAATGGCTTTGGATCATATGACTTAAAATAATTGGCCTATAAAGAATCAGTGCTTGGGACTACATCCTATTAAAAGGCTTTTGCATAGCAAAAGAAATCACCAATAGAGCAGGGCAAAAACCCACAAGCTGGGAAAAAATTTTTGCCAGCTGTCCCTCAGACAAAGGTCTGACACCTAGAATATCTGAAGAATTCAAAAACATCAAACCTCCCAAATTTAAAGACCCATTCCAAAAATGGGCATCTGAAATGAATAAACATTTCTCAGATGAAGAAATAAAAATGGCAAATAAATACATGAAAAAGTGTTCAACATCACTAGTCATTCGAGAGATGCAAATCAAAACAATGTTAAGATTCCATCTCACTCTAAAAAGAACAGCAATTATCAAAAAACCAACCAATAACAAATGCTGGCGGGGCTGTGGGGAAAAAGGAACCATCCTCCACTGTTGGTCGGAATATAGACTGGTCTAGCCACTGTGGAAATCAGTATGGAGATTCCTCAAAAAACTACAACTAGAGGTTCCATTTGATCCAGCTATTCCTCTACTTGGCATCTTCCCAGAAGAATTAAATCATCACACCACGGCAATATATGCACAACCATGTTTACAGCAACATAATTTGTAATAGCTAAGTCTTGGAAACAACCTAAATGCCCAACACCTAATGAATGGCTAAAGATGTGGTTTTTCTACACAATGGAGTACTATTCTGCCATAAAAAGGATAAGCTAGAGACATTTGTAGGTAAATGGATGTACCTTGAGAACATACTCTTAAGTGAACTAAATCAGTCACTCATGACTACACATTGAATTGTTTCTCTGATATGAGAAACCATAACTGTAAATAAGGACAAAGAGGTGTAATAGATATCATATAAAGGGAAGATAAGATTTAAAAGAGAGGAGAACTAGAAAGGGGGAAGGGGGAAAAGAAGGAAGGGAAAAAAGGAAAGAAAGGAGAAAGGGATAAAATGGAAAAATATAAGTAAACCTGCTGTAAATAGGGAAGGGTGGGAGCAGAAGGGAGGGGTGGGGAAGAGGGGGGAAAACCAAGATACATCATGTACAAATGCAAAATAACCATGATGAATGTGTTACATATACAATGTACCAATACAAGATCTCGGTTAAAAAATAATAATAATAATAATTAGCCTATGTTTATCAGTTTAACCCAGACATTTTAAGCAAAGCAAAGTATCCACACTTATTTTTAAGAAAATTATGAAGTCAGCCGGGCATAGTGGCACACACTTGTAATTGCAGCATTCTGGGAGGCTGAGGCAGGAGGACTGCAAGTCTGAGACCAGCATGGGCAATTTAAGAATATAGGGAGATACTGTCTCAAAAACAAAGGCAGAAGAAGGGCTGTGGATGTAACTCAGCATAAAGGCTCTGGGTTCAACCCACTGTTCTGAACAACTAAAACGTGCTAACAAAATTGTTTAAAACAGAAAACTATGAGGTTAAACTGCATCAAAAGAATTAAATATTCCATTTGTCATTAATTTGATGGCAAGGATATAGAAAAATAATTTGTAGAAACTCTGTTGCTCAGAAAGTGAGGCCTACTTTCAAAAATGATAAGTGATACCTAAAACAGAATGTGCTGTTATCACCTAAGGATCACACAGATAATGGAGCTTCCAAATTTTGCGTTCAAAGCACATCTGCATTATTTGACTCATTCAGTTTCTTTTCTTTTCTTTTTTTTTTTTTGGTTTGCTTTTTTATAGCAGGCCTCATGAGTTCATACTGCATCCTCAAAAAACAAATAATTAAGGGCCATCCTGTGAAAAGAAAAGCCCACCCTAGTGTGCACTCCACTGTCATGCCAGTCCTAACCGCATTCCATCTTGTCATTTAAGGTGAGACTCTGCAGTCCAGAAAGCAGAACTGACACGCCCAACCGGCACAACCAGGAATAAAATTTGTCTACATTGTCCCCCTCGCCTTTGCTTCCCACGAACAAACCCGTCCTAGCCCAAGAGGCGCTCAGGGTCCTACTGGATGACCTATTGCAACAGGAATTTGCTGCTAAGAGAAGATACAGAAACTATCAGTAGGCTCTGGAAGATTCAGAGTAACTAATCTGTTCCACATACATTTTTTTCTCTTCTTGTTCCAAAAGAGATAAAGGAAATGAAACAAGAATTCATACATCACAGACTGGTGAACTCCAGTGAGGTGCAGCAGAGTAAAAAGGATGTGAGAGTCCCCATGTTATCACTGCTTTTAAAGCTATAGCCTACACTGTTATGTATTTGTCAGACAAGTAATAGGAGAGAAGTTATACACATACATTTATATTCTTAGTTAGGTTCTGATCGAATATCTTATGAATTCTAATGCAGTGTCGTTATGCAAACAATTAAACAAATACCTCTAGTGAGCATACTGCTAATGCACACAAATTAAATTTATTTATTTATTTATTGGTAGTAGCATTTCAGTCACATCCAAAGAAATACTTCAGAGGTGGGTGATGGGGGGAGGGGGAGGAAAACGAAACACAACCAGCATTCCTAATGAAATTTGGTTGAAAATTGCTCTAATCCATTTTCTGATGAAGTGGTTCAGATGCATTTTACCCAACCCAAAATACATAAGACAGAGATAAAAACATTCTTTAATAATAATGTATTTCTGATGAGACAGAATATAGAAAATTACACACTTGGTAAATTCATCAGCTAGAAGCAATCAGTGGCGCACTGGAGGTCACCTTTCACATGCCCTCGCTTTGCTTTCACCAATAATCACCTGAAATGCAAGGGTTGAGGCTGACTTTTTCATCAGATTCAAACACAAAACATTCACTGCTCTTTTATATCACACCAAGTTAGTTTTCAACTTAAGATTTTAACTAAATGCAGAGACATTTGGGAAATTCAGTTCAACAGATCATTTCTCACAGGCAAAACAAACAAACAAATGACCAAAACGAAAAGCACAAATGCTGCAATACCCACATATAAATGCTTCTTTTACTATTAAAAATAACCTTTGCAAGAAGGCAGATATTTACATAATCATATTCCAGGATTCTGAGACTTACAACACTTCCCTCAACAGCAGAGTGGGTAAGCGATTAAATGAAAATGAGAGAAGCAAAACAGGACAGAAGTCACTCTAGAAAATCAAGCTGAAATAAAAATGAGCTCGGGTAAAATTCCTCCATTTGAATAGACTCACCTTTGTTGCCAGAGCTTCAGCACTTTCTCGACATGTCTTCTCTATTTCCAGATGGTTTTGCATGAAATTAACTTCCTCTATAACCATGTGAGAAACTAGGAATGAAGGGGGAAAAAAGTCTCAACATTCAGAGATTAGTCAGCTATTCCAGAAGCCCACGCATCGTCCCATGATTAAGAATACTTCAATTCTTTCTCTAGCCAGACCTTTAGACATCACTGGAAAAAAAGTTTTTGAGAACTTGTCCTGATTAAACCTTAGCTAATATTTCAATGTAGAAAGAAAAAAGAACACAATAAAGCATTTTCGCCATGATTACATACATTTTTGGAAAGTTATTTAGGAGATTTTAAGTCTCTGCTTTCTATGTAGTTATACATACATCCATAGACAAATACATGCTAATTTAAACAAAAGACTCTCACATAACTAAAGAGTGACAATATGTCTTCCTTTTCTTAGAAGGATAAAACATATAGATATAATAAAGAAAATTAGCTAATACAAAATAAAAGAAAAATAAATCTTAAATTGTTCTTATGACTAAAATAACACTGAAGCAACCTAGCTAAGTATTACAGGATTCGTCTTTAATAAAGTGACAAACTAGTTACTGTTATGTTATAAACTCCAGGGCAGAGAAGTATAGCACTGAAATTCGTGTAGTACAGTATGTGATGATAAAAGCAAATGCTGATATTTCTTCCATCATAGACTATCAATAAGATTAGAAGATAAGTTAAATCTCAATATTTTACCAACATATGCAAAACTGATTTTTAATTTTTTTGGTAGCTGGTTCGTGTAAATTAAGATTCACAGATAGAAAGTTACTCGGAATTTGAATTATATTTCGTAGACCAATTAACAAAGGTACTAATTCCTCCAGCCCACATATGTAGTTAGAGGAAAATTCTCAGAATCGCAAACCTAGCTGCAGACTTTGTCAATGTATGCTTATTGACAATTGTTTGGCTTAAAAAAAATTAAAGAACACCCAAAATGTGAAACCCAACAAAGTTAGGCAAAAAGAACTAGGCTCACATAACACAAAGAGAGATTACTTTTGCTTCATTTAAGCTTAATTAACCTGCAATTATGATTAAACTCAGGGGAAAAATTTCTCTCCAAAATTAAATACAAAAATGTATTACTTCCTAAGTCTGTCCAAAGTTCTTATTATGTTAATATTCAAATTCATAAAGCAGCACTAAATGGCCAGAAACATCTCTAACCTTGACATTTTTTCAGGGGTAATAATAATCTGCCGCAAATGCAGGCCAACCAAAAACCACTTAACTAATTAGCAGTTGCAGTCACCGAGAAAAACATGAATCAACACTGTTATTACAAGTGGCACATTTGAGTGGCATCTAATTATGACTTGATGAGCACGATACTTGCATTATCAACATTACTACTGCATCCCATCAGGGCCTAAAAGCTGCTGATGGCATTGACTTCGAGAAACTCCCACTCAATGGTACAGCAGCACCCAACAATCGGCTTGGCAGGGGCCCCCCTCACTAAATGACACGTTAAGCGTAATTACTGGTAGACATTGTAAATAAACAGGATTGGAAGTGAAAATTGTACCAAGTGCATAAGACACAATCTGACACATTGGAAGTGGCAGCCTTAATTGAGAGTTTCTTTGACTGCTCAAGATCATTTCAACTGCATTTCTCAGAGGACAGTGATTATAACTGTGGAGACAGACGGCATAATGGTATCAGCACTGCTGACAGAGCAGTGAATTAAATTGTATCTGCTGTGGTGTGAAAGCCTTGATGAGAGGTACAGATGCCTTAGTGGTCTTATCATTATAACACAATGGTCATGTTGTCATCAACCTTTCTGGCTCCAATTGAAAAGAAATGATTGTGTGTTGAAGCTCCCCCCCCACCACCCCCCTTGTCCTCTTCTATCTCTTGTTCTGAATAGAACCAATTTTCAGAGAGCTATGAAATCACGCAATAGGTCCTAAAATGCAGCTGCTTGGCATACAAACGGGTCCCCATTAAACTAGAATCACACACAATATGTGTTTATGCCAGAAGAACAAATAGAAGCTGAACACAGGCCAAGTTTATTCACACACACAAAGCCCATGTAGCTCTTCATCAATATAATTGCCTTTTATATTGTAGTTTAAATAATAGGCTCTATTATTTCCTTAAAATCCTAATATTCCTGGCATTTTATCACTATGTTTACAAGGTGAGTTCTTCAAAAAATGCGCAGGAAAGAGAAAAGAAACCTATACAATTTTTACAACATCAAATATTACTTTGAATTTTTAGCCTTAACTACTTGACATCTTCTGCCACAATCTGGTATTTCTACTCTCATAACAAAAACATAAACACTCTGCATTTTTCATAGGAATTTGACTTTTTATTCAATAACATTCTTGCTCATGAAAGAGTAAGAAAAATCATTCTGTGGTAGTGAGATCCAGGCCTGGCAAAAACAGGAAGGAGGGGCGCGTTTATTTTCTAAGCATTTTGTAAAAAGTTGCCCAGCGATTTAACTTGATAAAGCTGGCTAGGGAGTACTTGCCCACATTTTCTACAGTTTTGATGTGGTATACTCCATCAGGTGGGGTTTATATTTCTTCCTCAAAGGGGGAACAGTATACTCAGGCAGGTTGAGGCAGGAGGATTGCCAAGTTCAAACCCAGCCCGGGCAACTTAGTGAGACCCTGTCTCAAAATAAAAAGTAAAAAAGGCCAGGAATGTAGCTCAGTGACAAGGCCCTGGGTTCAGTCCCCACTACCACCAAAAAGGGGAACAAAATACATATTTTAACTGTACTTCAATTTTTAGTTTAAAAAACTATCCCATTGCTAAATGGTAGCATAGAAATCTAAATGAACTTCCAACTTTCCAGGTTCTAAGGCCATTTATATCTTTAAAATGTATGACCCCATTTCCAAACCCAGAGAAATCAGATCACATGAAGCAAACGAATATTTTTGATGGGTAAATTTATTTGCAGCTTTCAAAGAATAAAGGTTTTTAAAACCTTAGCTGTTCCACAATTTTTTATTAGTACATGTTTATAGTACATAATCATTACATTCCTTACGGGGAGCTGGTACATGTACATAACACATCTTAATTCTTTTTTCATCCCCTTTCCCTCCTCTCCTTCCTTCATTCCTCACATCTTGGTAATGGTTTGCTTTATGGAGCTAACTCTGGGCTTATATCCTAATATCCATGATTCATGGCTGCTAAGGACATTTGTACTTTTAAATGACATGGGGTTTAGAAAAGAAAAAAGATGAGCTTTAAGTAAAGAGACTCGCTACTGATTTAAAAAAAAACAATCTTCTAGACATTCATACTGAAATATTTATAGCCAGTAAATACTAAAATGATGACCAATATTTTAAAGCCAAGCAAGTTCAGTAAAAGTGGGTGTGTGAGCACACAGGTGAAGGGAGACTGCCCAAGACTTGATAATTACTAAAACCAGATGATGGCTATATGCAGGTGCATTGTACTATCTTCTCACTTTGAAAGAAATCTTAAAGATTTGACTATGTGTCCAGCTTTGTGCTAAACCTTTCACCTGTGTTCTTCCTCGAAACCTCACAATGGTCTATAAAGTAGGTCTCATAACAGTACTTTTTTACTTGATGACACTGAGGCCCAGAGGAGTTAAGTAACCTGTCCCAAATCCCAGAATCCTAAAAGCTCAGCCAAACTCATTTCTAGGTGACTCCAGTTTTCTGTAGTCCTTTTCAATTTGTTAAAGGTGTCACCACCAATGAACAACGTCACTTCCCGAGCAAAGCTCTTCTCCACCACCCAGCAGCTGTGTAGATGCAGGCTCTCTCTGAAGCATACACAGTGACTATAGCCCAGATTCTTCCTCATACCAGATGATGCAGAAAGCTTTTCATGTGATAAGAAAACAGCCAGGAAGTTGGCACACATGTAGGAAAATCAGTGTGCCCTGAAACAGAACATAGGGTCTAGTGTTGCAGGTTTAAACATATGAAAGGATTCTGTGCAGTTCTTTCACAAGACTCTGGTCCTCTAGGCACACGGCTTGCTCTATGGTGGTATGCTTTGTGTAACGAGACTGGGCAGGGGAGTGGCACTGACAGAGGGCTCAGAAGGACATGGAAAAATGGATAGAAACACATATACCCTAGGAAAAGCCTGCTAAGCCGAGAGAGAAGAGCTCTCTGGCCTGACGGAGCTCTTCCTGAGTCATTACTCAGCTGCTATCACCACACTTCCAGGGCCAGGCCTGACAGTAAACATTACAAGGATTTCAGATTGCAACTCTGCACCAAAGGAAACTGTGCCACAGGTCTCTCCAAATGTGCAGATTCCTACACATTTATTAAGCACTTACTATATGCCAGGTACACTGTAAGCTTGGTTTACATAGATTACTCATTTTTAGTCTCGAAAAGCATCTAGAGTAGAGTTATTTATCCCAATTTCACTGAAGAAACTTCCTCAAGGCTACATGGAGTCACACCAAAAGGCCTTCTCCACTAGCGAAAAACACAGCCATATTCTCTTCCAGATCTGAAATTCTACCCTCTGCTCAAAAGCTATGAACCTTTCATCTCAGATGCAATTTTTAAAGAAATATTTGAAGTTTTCTTGCTCCTCATTTTCCCCTTCCTTTGAGACTGAGTAGCGTTCGCACTCTCTTTTTCTGCCATGCAAACTCTAGGTAAGCACGCTTGATAAAGGTAAAAATTAAATGTGTAAAGCAAGACAATGGTGTACGAACCTTAATTATTCTGGGTCTTAACCTGAGGTGCTGATAAGGAAAAAAATAATAAACTCTTGAAACTATCCAAGGTAGTCAGGAAAAAGAGACAAAGGAAGATGAGAAATGGTAGATGAAAGTGGAGTTTATGTTACTTAAAAGTTGTGGAGAAGTAGCTTCCATTTTTGCATAATACAGGAGGCAAAATCCCTACTACCTACCTAGATCGAAATATTTTATAGTAAGTCCAAGCATAAGAAACATGAGAACTATCCCCACTGCACACCTTATGCCAATCCGCTATCAATAATTCAGACACATTAATTGGTAGCAATGGCAAGGGGCTCACTTAGAGGTATCAGCACAAATCTAGTATATTCCATGAATCCTGCACTAGGGAAGGAGAACGTCTCGCACAACTGCAACTCACACATTCACAAACAAGAGGTATTCCTTTAACAGCACACTGGCCTCCAAAGATAGGTCATATCAGCATGATTATACGCAGATTTTCTTTGTCACAGTCAGATGCTGAAATAAACTGGCTATTGAAATTTATAATGCTGCATTTTATGGCTGTTCTACCTTCCAGAAAAGTAAAATGTTTTGTTGTGTAGTTACCAAGTCAACATTTCATGATACAATCAAATAGCCTGCCTGATCCAGCATCCACAGAAGGACAGAGAAAGGCCACTCTACCAAGGAAGGAGGCCACTCCCAGCTACGGTCTGGTTCTTTGCTTGTGACCTATTTCCACCTGTAACTTCTGGGTCTGGTCAGCTATGTTTTATCTTGGGGGAGAAACAACAGAATGATGTCATATAAAACAAAAACACAGCAAAAGTTTAGAAGAAGATTATTATAGCTTTTGTGGGAATATAACATTTCTAGGTGAGAGGTCTATTTCAAACATTCAAACTCTTAAAAATGTCTAAATTCTGTGAATCTATAACTGCTTTTCTCTTTTTAAAAACGTTTCAATTGTGGTATAAGTGACATGGAAAAGGCGGTACATATTTAACACACACAGGTTGATGAGTCTGGAGATAGTATATATTTGTAAACCCATCACCACCATTGAGCCCACAGTCATATCCATCACCTCCCAAACTTCCTGTTTACTTATCTATTTGTTTATTTATTTGCAGCACTAAGGATGGAGCCCAGGGCCTCACACCTGCTAGGCAAACATTCAACCACTGAGCTACATCCCTAGTTTCCATCTATTTATTTAAAACATTTAATGTAAGATCTACCCTCTTAGTACGTTTAAGTATATAACACAGTATTGTCAACCCCAAAGCTAGATAGTAAAGTTCGAGTATAATTCCTTTCTTATGAATTAACCTAGAAAACTAATCAGAACACTGTAAAGCTGTACATAAAAAAGTACTGTACTTGCCATGGCATTATTTATAACAGTTAACCAGAAATCTATTAATAAAGGAATAAATAAGATGTGGTACTATTATATAACAGAATACTATGGGCAACAATTAAAGCTAATGTACATCTCTACAGACATGCAAAGATAATATACTGTTTACTGCAAATAGTAGGCTACAAAACCAAATGCAAAATATGCACTTTTTAATAAAACATACATTATACAAATAAAAGACCAGGGAGAAAAGAATACAAAATATCATTGGCTTTTCTCAAAGAGTCAACGTAACAAAGTAAATTCATTCTCCTTTAACTTCTTGCTTAATAATATTTTCTTATAACAAAGCTCAAACTTTCAAAATAATACCTTCATAAAACAATAATGCTTATTCTATTTCTTTAAAAATCACACTAATGTCAGGGCCCTTTTTGGATAAACGGGAAGAGAATTTTTGCCTTCTGGGTTGTATGGCCAATACATCGGCAACTAAGCAGGGCATCTAAATACTCACATAATCCCCAAACAATTATGTATTTACAATAATTCCACTGAAATGCTTACATACTTTTCTGAAACTCTTCCAGTTTTTTAACGGCTTCATCTCGTTCTTGCCTAATTTTGTCACACTGAAAAAAAAAAAGGAATGTTAAATTTGCACTACAAAATTTAAGATTAGGAATGTGAGCAAGAGTAAACTTATAAGCAGCAGCAATTTCCTGAAAACAAAACAAAACACCTTCAAAAAACACCAAAAGTGTATACATTTGCACTGCTCACCGAGCATGGTATTTGTGCCATTATGTATCTGGAAAATTTTCTGGGACCTTCTAAAATAATGAGTCACCCTATTGCTCATTATCTCCTCAGTAACAAGACTAATTTAACATCCTTGAGTTAAAAAGTACTTATTCTTGAAGAGAATGTTTGTGCCTCTTTTCAAGGAAGCTAAGGCAGTGAGCACCCTGATCATCCCCAAGTCAGGTTCCCCAAGGGCTGGACTCTGTACCACTGCGGTGCATTCAGGGAAGTGTGGGGAAAGGCAACTGAATGAGGGTGAGGGCCACAGGCCTTCACACAGCCCGTGCACTCTCTCACCCAAGGAAAGTGATGCTTGTGTCCTTGAAATTGGGAACAGAAGGAGGTAGCAAATTAAAAGAAGAGAAGGTAAAATCTTCCAGAATAAGCATGTACCATTTATATAAACTGATTTTTAATTTATAAAGCTTGAAAGACTCACTGAAAAGACTTTAGGAGGAAAATCATAATGGGAAAATATACTAAACCACAAAGACCTTTTAGAGTATCTGATAGAGAAATTATCTCATATTTCAACAAACCCTGAAGGTATTAATGATGCTTTGAAAAACCAAGTGTTCCTTATAGGAACTGAATTCAATTTACCCTGAATTTCATAAAATTGAGAAGGTATAATACATTGTAGAGATATTTCATCAAAAGTATGTAAAACTCTAAAGAGTGATTTTTAACTATCAGAGCAATAATTAAAAACTGGCCAGGTGTAGTGGCACATACCTAGAATCCCAGGACCCAGGAGGCTGAAACAGGAAGATCGCAAGTTTAAGACCAGCCTGGGCAACTTAGCAAGAGCCTATCTCAAAATAAAAAATAAAAAAGGCTGGGGCTCCCTTAGCTCTGTGGCAGAGTACCCCTGCATTCTATCCCCAGTGCTACAAAAGAACTGAATTTCCTAGAAATACCTTATTTGCTAAGAAAAAGGTACAAATAAAGCACAACTTCAAATTATAGTTGACTGCTAATACACCAGATAAATATATTCAGATTTCACCTCATTGGATTTTTAATTTCAAATTTCAACGACTAAAGTATTATGATGTCATTGGTAGTTTGAAAAATCAAAATGCAGAGTTGAGGATTTAGCTGAGTGGTAGAGCACTTGCCTAGCAAGTGCAAGGCCCTTAGTTTGATCCCCAGCAGCAACCTGCCCCCCCAAAAAAGAAAAATCAAAATTCAAACACAGAGATACTATCATCTATTTTACTAGCAAAAATGGAAAAAGTCTGATATTAAAACCTGGCAACTCACATTCTGCTGGTGGAAGTGCAAATCGGTATAGCTAATCTAGAAATAAACTTCTATCAAAATGGAAAATGCACTCCTCTACAACTCGGCAATGCTGACCTGGTCTAAGCACCCAGAGACTCTCTAGTAATGTGTACAGGACGATCTGTACAAAAATGGTCAACATTTATAATAATAGTATATCGTGGCATATTCACATACTACACTACAGAGCAGTGCAAATGAACAAAATTAAAGCATATATATACATATCTCTCTCAACATAAATCTCAAATGAGAAAAATAGTAGAATATATATCAAATGATAATTTAAGCACACGAACATTTCATGTATTTATATTATATATATTCATGATACATATGGTACATACAAAATATAAGATCATGAATTAGATGGTTTCATATAAAATTTATGGCAGCAGTTTCGCCTAGGAGATAGAGTGGGGGGGTGGGACTAGGCATGAATGGCACAGGAGATCTTCAATTTTATCTGCAGCATCCTTTATTTCAAAAACACAGTTAATTCTTTGGGGTGGGTATCTGTCATTTTTCTGCCCTTGTCTGCAGTTTTAAAATATTGTAAAAATAAAAAAAGTACGAAGTACCCAGTTTAAGTTTCCCCTTTTGTCCCTAAACTAGACAGGTTCAAAACCCCACCTCTGTTCACATGGGTTAATCCACTCTGGCAGGAGGAGATAAACAAGCACACAGTGCTAATGCAGGGAAGCTGGTTTTCAAATTCTCACTTAAACCGCCTCATCCCAAATCAATCAGGTTGGACCAAAGATCATTTCCTAAAGGAGAAGGTGTATTTTTTTCTTTGAGGTTTGCTGTGGAAATCCACCCTCTGTTAAAAAAAAAAAAAAATTTTTACCTAACATACTTTCTAGCTCCTCTTTAACAGATAAACTACATTTGTCACTTTTTTGGTGTTTAAAATGCTCAACAGCAAGAGTTCTGGATTCTCATATATCCTTCCCCATCAAGTGTACCACTCAGACAATACAGCCTTTAATTCCCAGAGTGCTGGCCAGCCATTTCAGGAACGTTCATCTTGTTTTCCAGAATCAGCTCCTGTTTGCTTTGGACTCTCCTACCACTCCAGCCGGTCAGTCCACCTCTCTCCAACAATGAGCAGTATAGTCCAGTGGTGGCGAACCTACGACATGAGTGCTGCAGCGAGCTGTTTGTTATCATTGAAAACTCTAAAAGGTTTGTCATCACTGGTACAGTCTAAGGCACACAAAAAGACCTAATTTCAGGATAGACTCAAAGGCCTGAGTCATGATTGCCAAATGAATTATGTCTGGTGTAAAACTTCGGAATTTGTGTTTCTTTTCTGAAAGTATGAGATGCGGTGCCAGAGTTGTGACTGAGACTTTGTATGACCAGGGCATAAACAGTCATGACAATCTGTCTAGTCAGACCTGGAAAAGGCCACCAACACACACCAACCGCCAAGCAGCGTCCATCTACTGGTCATCAGCAATGACTGACTATCTCAGATAGGCTTGGACCAGTTGCCTAGAAGTGAGACTTCATGTCCATTCTCTCCCTCCTACTGCCCAGGTACACAGACACTGGTTAGTAATAGGTCTCAACATCAGTCTTATTCCAACACGCAGGTAACCATTCTGTAGTCAAACTTATACCAGCCCTCTAGTTACCACCAATAGATTCACAAGCTGTGTCCCAATCCCAGCTGTGTTCTATCAGGGGTCTTCATGTTGCTTTGCTTTCTATTTTCTGCAACCGCATTATGACAGAACTGGCAGCCACAGAATTTACCATCTGCTATGCTGAAAAGGGTGTGTGTTGGGGGTGGGGGGAATTCACACACGCTGCAAATGCAGCTTACTTATTCCATAGCAGAACGGGTCAAAATATGAAGGACACACCCACATACTAAGCAAGAATCCAAACACATACTTATTTCATTTTAGGTGAATCCAGAAACATATCCTATAATCTTTCCTTCTACCAACAGGGAGAAATTACCGAGGATTATGGGCATTTTGGGAAGAATGTTTCATCTTTGTACCATACAGCGGGCACTCTCCCATCTCACCCTTTCCTCTACTCTGCACATGCAGCTGCACCATCTGTAAAAACTGCTTCTTTTTGTGTTGAGAATTGCTCATGAAGACTTCGCAATAGCAACAGATGTTCTGGGGCCCACGTCACTTAATTATGATGCCCAACAATTCTCTGCAGCTCCAGCAAAGTAGAACCCAGCAGCCCGAGTGCTGGCTGGTTTAAGCAAACTGGATAACATTACAGTTACTCTAATCTCTATTATGGCTCTTTATGAAGCGATGAATTGACCAGAGTCTGGCCTTGCTGGTTTTGAAAGCCCTTCATATCAGAAGCCTTGGACGCTTTCCAGATCTCTTCTCTGCACCACATCCAGACAGATACCTGGCTTCCGAAAGCATCTAGGGTCTGAAAGCATGGGCTGATTTGCAGAGGAAAGTCCTTCTTCCAGTGTGAACTGACACCCTCCCTATCTACCCATATCCCCAACATGGGCTCCTCTGTTCTTTGTACCTCACCTTTCATCCAGCTACTGTCAGCACTAAAATGTCTGCTTACTAGGGCTCAGTAGACGTACTGATACCTGCTGTAGATACCAAAACACAGTTATATTTTGCCATGTATATATACTTTACACAAGAAAAATCTCATCATTCTGAATTGTACCTAAATTCCACTAACAAATATTTTTATCTTGCTGGTTCACAAATGCAATGGAGGGTTGCCAGCCCACAGAGAGGACAGCTTTGGGTCCAACAGGCACATACATGAACTGCCTACACACCACCAAGACAAGGGACCACCTCGACATAGGCAAATGCCTTACAGTTGAGTGAAATAGACTTCTGAACATGTATCTCCTGCAATCACTGAACGTCTCTACTTCCTTCCTCTGAGCACTGAACAATGAGCCAAGCCAGGATAGCATGTTAAAGACTGGGAGGAATGTGATGTTCTCACAAAACTTAGAATCTACCAAGAAAGATCAACAATGAAACAAACAATAAAGACACTTTATATAATGAGAGCATTGTAGAAACACAGCGGAGGCAGTAACATTAAGTCTAAAGAGGTTTTAACTCTACATCATTTTTTCTCAAGGTTCATTGCTTTTATTTTCTTTTATAATATTTAACAATTTAAACATGTATAATATCAGAATAATGTATATTTACCTGTTTTGGTATCCTTGATGTAGTGAGAAGATCATCAAATCATTTTTAATAATAATCAACAATCCTATCTTTCCACATACATAAGTCTGGCTACAATTCAACTGTGCTTTCTGGATTTCTACATGCTTATCTTTAAAGAAACAATGTACTAAATAATTCCCACTAGGATGGAATTCTTTTCACTCTTTCTCTTCAGTGTTCTTTCTTCCAATTCAAAGTTCTTTTCCTCCAATTTTCACAGGCAATAAAAGTAGTAGCTGCCCCTAAAACTGTTTCCAAATTCTAGGTCTTGTGTGTTAGATGGAAACACATGTCATCAGAACTGAGATCCTTGCTCTTTGTTTCTGGATAGATTGCTGTTAATAAGAGACTCATTTTCACTTTCAAACTGCTAAGTAATTACTTTTTCTCTGGCACAACCACTTGCCACTCTGTCTCAAAGAAACTGCATGTATGTGGATGTATTATGCATGAACAGTTAGCACAATGGATGCATATCTTGCTCTTTAAAGTGGCTTCTTTATTGGTTTTTCTTAAACAAAATACTTTGGGACCTTCACCTCTGAATGTTATAGAAGAGGAAGAAATTTTAACAATAGACAAATGAGCCAAGATACAAACAGTATCATATATCTTGCTTCTTGAAACACAAGTCGTGGAAAGTATCTGTCTCATTCCCCTTTCATTCATTGTTCCTGGCAGGCTGTCAGAACCGCCTGACGCACTGCTACAGGAGCTCACCCAAACGACTTCTAATCAGCCACTTAAACATTTACGCGTTTCAAAACTCAATCTCGGAGCATAATATTAAACATAAATACTATTTAATGGTAGACATTCTTCTATTATACAGAGTTCCTTCTTTTTATGCACACTCCACATACACCCCTGCCACCCTGAGAAATGTGAAAGCTATTCCATTCAAAGCTCAATGAGGCTTTTCCCCCACAGAGGAAAAAACCCCAAATGATTATGACAAAGACCCTGAGTGAGTCATAAGAGAATGCCCTTCAATTGTAGAAGCATGACTAATATTTGAATATGGTGATTGCTACACAAGCAAAGGAACATACTTTATTTGGATGATTCCAAAATATACAATCATCTATTATTCCATATCCAAAAGTACAGATTTAGAATTGTTAACTTCTATTTGTTAAACTCTCCGACTTTTTCAAATATTGTTGACAACATTTAGAAAATGGGCAAGAAATAATGGAAAGTGGCACCCTTTCACAGTCCCCACTTATATTGATGTTAAAACACACACACAATCTCAATTACATTTTAATCCAACCCATACCATTTACTTATATCCTGCTTAATTTTTTGGTAACAATAAATTTTGGCTGATAAATGTGACAAAACCATAAGGAATATGAGGATGGCTTATTATTAAAACATCAATCAATGCTGCACGTGTGAGAATTAGAGAAGACTTTTTAAAAAAAGTGACGTTTATCCAAGCATGAAAGGCTAGTAAAAGTTTGTCATACGTTCTTTCCTTATTCCACTGTTGAGCTTTAGACACCCATTCATACAATAAGTGCAAAATTTACTACTGCCACTTGTCAATTGATCTGTATCCCTCATTAGAGTGGTTTTACTCAAGAGTACAACTTTCATATATTTATCTTTATACTTTGGTGCTCAGAAGGTGTTCAACAAAAAAGCTCTTGTACAGTTCCTTCACAAAAGCTTTCCTTATACACTCAACAGATTCTGATTCCATCCTCCAAGTCACTGATAGAAAGTATAAAATGCCCAACATTCTGTTGTTCCCAAAAAGACAGAACTACAGGAAAAGATGAGTTAGAATACTGGTCCTTCCCTAAATCTCCTATTCTTATCTTTGAAGTACATTATGTCAGGATTTACATGCACACACATACGCACCCATGTGCGCACGCACGCGCGCGCGCACACACACACACAGAGACACGAATGTTTCTTACACAAGACTGATTGATTTTTAAATTTCAGTTTTTCAACACAAACCACCAGAGAGTGAAGACATAGGACCAGAAAAGTATTGAGTCTGATAATTTGCTATGAAAAATTCAAGCCCTACCAATAAAGAACAAAAGTAGGATGCACACAGAAAAAGAGTCAATACACTCCCATAACTTTACCTGTTTTTAAAAGAATACTGTGGTCAGAAGACCCAGTTTTGAGTCTAGACTTGCCACTAATTACTTGTATAAACTCAGGAAACTCAGGACACCTCTGAGGTTTCTTTCTCTCTGTGAAATGGGGCTGACACAGGGCTGTCTGGAGCATTAGCTGAGGGAGATAAGAGGACACAGATGTCCCACAGTTGCTTCTTGATATATACACAGGCTGTTAAAAATTATCTTCCCTGAATCACATACCTCCTGAAACTTGCCTCGACAGAGAGGACTCCAAGCAGGGAAGAAGGAGATCCTACACAAATGAATCACATCCACTGTCTCTTCCCATTGCTAAGGTGTGATCGTGGCCTGGCCCCAAAGGTAATTGGATTTAATGGAGACATATGTAAGGGAGAAATATCATTCATTTTCTCACGTTCCCATTCATGCCAAATTTTCCCACATCAAATTAACGATGGCAAAAGAAATCTTACAATGGATGAACTAAACTGACAAACTGAACCACCCTGTGCGCTGGGGCCCTGCAGGAAGATGGCTGTGTATATGTGCTGACAGAGCTCCCCAGCCAGGCAGAAGAGAGTGCTTTCCCAGAGCAAATGGTGTCCTCCATTTGCTACCTCCAGAACTAAAGCTGCTTTTACTCATTCTATGTTGTATAAAAGGCTTTTATTATATCTTCCCTCCTTTGTCATAGAGCCCCCCTTTTGGGGAAAAATGTGCAGTAATAAGCAAGCTAGTCTTTTAGCAGAAGGTAAACAGAGTGCTGTGAACTTAAAACCACTCTGCTTTGTTTTACTCAACCACGCAGCATTCTATATTGCTTTCATTTCTTTTCTTCCCATTTGTGTTAAACAGTTATTTCTGAAGAATTAGGACAGAAGCAGGTCAATAATGCGTACAGATGTTACAAATATATCAGGCCATATTCTACACAGAGAAGCATGTAAATACTTAATGGGCTAAGGTAATGTGTAATCCTTCTTTCCTCAAATGCATTTTACCTATAATCCCACTTGCTTACGTGTAATCAGACAGCTCACTCAGAACCTCACTACAAAAGGTGGATCTCAGTTAACTAACCATCATGGCCACCAGCATATGTTTATAGGGCACCTCCTATATTTAGGGCACTGCTAGTTCAATACGTAAACAAGGATTAAAGAAGAGAAGCAAACAAAAAATATTTAATCTTCGTCTTCTGTTATTGGCTACTATCTATATTCTTTTTCTCTACCACAAGAAGACATCTGTTGGCTTTCCCTCCTCATATTTTCTAAATCAAACAGTTCCTCTGAGTTAACCCCTCATATTTGCTTTGCTCGTCCCCTGTTGGCCCAGGAGCAGCTATTCAAGAGACTCTACCAAATGACAACTTCTCAGCCTCTTTCTCTTCCTAGAGGTGGAAGGTGGTTGGATATCTTAGGAAAGAGGATCAAGCTATCTGGTCTAAGCATCATCCAGAAAAATGTATTTTAAAATTAAGAGGCATCAGAGTTTAGGATGTAAGCACAACCTCTCTGCCTATTTATATCCCAAAACATCTGTGATTTCAGGTAGTTACAGTGATAGAACTAGAAAGCTTGTCAAACTATTTTCTGTGCTCCTTTTACCACCTTATTATATAAGGTGTGATTAAAATATGGTGTATGTTTAAATTTTAAAAATTTATTGTAAAGTCAGGCATTGTGGCACACGCCTATAACCTCAGTACTCAGGAGACTGAGGCAAGAGGATCACTGCAAGGTTGAGGCCAGGCTGGGCCACATAGTGAGTTCAAGGCCAGCCTCAACTACATAGCAAGATCCTGCCTCAAAAAACAAAACAAAACAAAAACAAACAACTTATTACAGTAAAAGACACATTGCTATTTATTCCTGTCAAAATACTCCTTTGCTTCAAACACACGCCAGCATTCTTGCCACTTTCTTTTTCTACTAAGCTAAATTTGCTTTTATTTTATATTTTTACTATTATTTTTTAGTAGTACCTCTTTGCAATATGTAATGATTACATTTATAGTGGAGAGTTTGTACATGTACATAACACATCTTAATTCTTTTTTGTCCCCTTCCCTCTCATCCTTCCCTGCTCCCTCCAATTTCTTCTTCCTATTTGCGAAAGCTCTATTCACATTTTTTTCTTCACTTCTCTTTTTAATCTCTTTTACCTTCCTTCCTTCTCCCTCCATCTCTTGTCCCTCTTCCCAACTGAAAAAAATGTCTCTACTTCCTATTATCTACCCTTTATTTTGCTCTTAATTTATATTTTGGGTTTCTCATACAAAAGAAACGATGTGATATTTAAACTTGGGTGTCTGATTTATTTCATCTAACATTGCGATTTTGAGGTTCATCTATTTACCTATAAATGCCTCCAGTTTATCCTTCTTTATGATTCTTGCCCCCTTCTGAAGCAGCTCTGGAGTCCTCTTTCCTAAATATCTTTAGTTCCATTGTGCTGACTGCCTTGATGTCCTGAATTGACTCATAGTCATTTTGAATTTGGGGAAAAGCTAGAAGTCACGCAATGCCAGATCTGGTGAATAAAGTACATGAGAACAAACCACAATGTTTATACAAGCCTGCCTTGCTGTTAGAGGGCACTCAGCAGCAGCATTCACTGTATTTATTATATCCGTAAAGACAAAAAACACTTCCAGAACTGCTTCAGAAAAGGACAAGAATGCTGAGATAAGTGTACTCAAAGAAAGAGAGAATATTAATGGCAATGTGTCTTTTACTAAAATAAATTTTTAAAATTTAAACATTCACTATATTTTTGACCAACCCTTAGCTGCACCAGCCACATGTAATCATGGATATTTTTAGCAGCCCCCATGAACTATTCCTGAATTGTATAATGAAGGAAAGAAAGGAAATAAGATTTCACAGATAACCAAGGATTAATTTACACAAAGGCAAAGGAGCTTTAAAATTAGGTGAAAAATAATTATCTAAAAATCTATTCGAATCTGCTTTAGAGTACTTACTATTGGTATTGCTAGTCATACTACAGCTGTATAGATGGAAAATTAGTATAAGTGAAAAAGTTGAATATAATTCTTATGAGCCCAATAAAGAAAACCAAATATGGCACAGATTTTATAGTTACCTCACTGCCAATCTTTATTATAGACCTTACTTTAAAATTTTAAAGATAATGCATCACAATTTGCAGCAATGATAAATATCTTCTCATTTAATATCTACTAAGGTCCTGTTTTATGAATCTTCCATCATGAAAATAATGTTCTAAAATATTAAGTCTACCAAACAAAGTAATTTTTAAAGTAAATTTTGTTTATATCGGAAAGAAAAATGGACAGTTCACTATCTCCAACTTTTTATTTTCTATTCGGTTTCTCTATTTTTCTACCTTATCTATCCTTAAATTTATAGAGAAAATAATATATATAATTTCTATACTACAGCAAACATTAACAAATCTTAGGTATTTTTAGAGAGAAGATGGATACAGTTTGTGAAGGTAAACAGAATTCAACTATTTAATAGTTAAATAAAATTGCCAAAGCCCCCAAGAAAATTCACAGGCTTCCTTTTCTTCACCTTCGTGTTTTTCCAATATCCAGTATATTATTCACATAGATAGATGAAGCAAATGTATAAAACGTTTATGGAGGTTTCTTCTCTCCAGTGCCTATCATGTCTAGTCCCCAAAGTAACAGTCTCAGACCCCAGACTCCCACACAGACTGTTAGGGGAAAGGTACAATACTGGAGGACTTGCACGGCTTGGCCTGGTGCCTTGCTGCATGTTTAGCTGTGCAGTTAATCTCCTAGAGCTGCGCCCGCTGTGGCATGCCTGCTATTCTTTACCATCTGTAGCCTGGAGTTGATATTAGCTTGAACCACACAAGCAAGAGAAAAGAAGAAGAAGAAGAAAAAAAAAAACTCACTCACATTTAACTGAAATTGGTGTCTGAACAATGCACTATGCTGCCTAGGCTTTTACACACGTAAGAAAAGGGTAAAAAGGGTAAAGTACAAACCTTCTCCTTTGTTTTCTGGTTCTCTGCTCTAAGGTCTTCATATTCGCCTATAGCTAAAAGAAAAAAGAAAAGCAACATTACAACTCCATTCGAAGTTTACTGTGCAAAATACCTGAGAACCCAACTTATCCCACTGATCATTTACTAGGTTGGGGTAGACTGGAGAAGAAGCCATAAAAACGCTTCTGCCTTTAAAAGTAGGAACGAAAAAAGAGATCAGAGCAGATGGGAGACCATCAAAGTGAACTTCAGCTCTCCCTACAGTCATTAGGAAGACCCAGGAGGCAGGGGAAGTGACCTGTGACAAGCCATTGCTCCTCTCTCATGCTCAGCACTTGGTCCTGTGAAAGGATTCAGATGGGTGTTCCCCGAAGTTTCTCCCAACACTATTAGTCTTTGGTGCTACAGAGGTTTTTCTAGGTCTCTACAAGATAAAAGTAAGCTTGCACATTTGACTCAATGTCATGTACCTGTTCTGCACAGAGCAAAGAGCTCAAACTATGAGCATTTAGCTAAGAACCATTATTTCTTGCCAAGACTGCAGTCACCAAACCATGAGCAGAAACCCACCAGATTCAACTAAGTTGGGAATATATGTAAACTGATAATTTCCAAGTATATGATGGAAAAATTTTCTACTTAAATCTTCTATTGCTAAAAAATGAAATAATCTGAACCTCTACATTCATGTTTTAGCAAAAGCACCATTTAAACTATTCTCCCAGTTGAGAATATCAAGTTTAGAATAATGACTTAAGATTAAAGATGGAGCAGAACATCTCAGTAAGCCTAGAACTGCTGCTTGACCCATCCCTGGTCACATGGGCACCACAGAACCGGTCAATCATCAGGTTGGGCTTTTATCTTATTAAAAATTTAACTGGAATTTATCTATAAAAAAAACTTTTTCAAAAAAGACAAGGTTGACTATTTGTATAAATCTGAAGACAAAAGTAAAAATCTGAAGCGAGCAGCTTCAAGAACATCCTAGAAAAATCTAGTCATTAATTCTAGAAATGTATGACTCTAACCACTGGGACAGAGAACATCTCAGAAATAACATGGTAAGGCACAAGCTTTCTTTCCTCTAGGAGTGATCCAAAGTGTTCATAATACCTGCAATTATGGTAGCACCAAAATCTTTAAAAATTCAATTCAAATTAGCAAATGTTTATGGGATTATACCACCAAGGCCCAAAAGTATCCCCATGGATATAAAACAAAATTAACAGACACTTTTACTGAAGTCATACCCCTAAGATCCTTGAACATTAGATAGTTCATAAAATAGTTTTGAATATATACATGTAAAGCCAATACCCTTTTGAAAAATACTTTCAATAAAAAAGACTTGATTGACCATAGAACAAAGCTCGCTGCACTTTTCTGCCACTTCAATCCCCACCACACTGAATACAACTGAGTATAAACCAAATTGTCCTTGATCTGAAAAATCAACAATGTGTGCCCCCCTTCTTAACAGAAAGAAACAAGAACTAGGGAAAATTCCAAAAATATGCTCTTACACCACTGCATACATAGTCTATGGTCATGGTCCCAAAACTTAGTCCTATATCATTTCAAAAAATAAATGTGGTATCTATACATAATGGAATACTATTCAGCTATAAAGAATGACAAACTAGAGTCATTTGTAGGAAAATGGATGGCCTGGAAAATATAATGTTGAGTGAAATAAACCAGTCTCGCAAGCTGGAATACTGCATAGTATCCCTCATTTAGTGAGGTAAAATACAAACAAAAGAAAAGAGTAAACAACGGATACAAAAAGACGAAGTGCTAGATATAAGCTAATAGACAAAGGGTTCAAGGGAACAAGAAGAGGGCAAAGGGGGAGGGGAATGGGAATCCAGAGGAATAATGATATTTTAAAAATAAGAACCTAATTACCCAAACATAAATCAGTGACACATACACTGGGTACTATAGTAATTTTATATAGTTGTGATTTACTGCTGTATGTAGGTGGTTGCTTACATTGCTTACTGTCATAAGCAAAAGATACAATTAATTGTGGTCCGTAAGCTTGTGTAATTGCCTGTAAGTCTGTGTAATTTTAGATAAATTTTAATAAAAATCTAAAAATAAATATATATATCTTATTGAGAGATTTTGGTTTAGATTATTTGTTATCTAAAAGTATCTATGGATAAAGTTGAAAATTCAAAGTTGATTTAATACTGTTACTTGTGACCTACTTTACTGACACACAATAAATAATCTCCTATTGACATTAAGAAATTTTTTTCTATTTAAAACACCAATTAATGGCTTTAAAGGCTTTTTAAAAATACCCATACTATTCTTCCATTACATTGCCAATAAAACCCAGGTGGACCATTGTAAATGCCCAATTACTGGATCTTTATCAAAAGCATCAATTAAGAACATTTCATCTATCATATTTTAAGAGAAAATACAGAAAACATGTGTTCTTGTGACTAAGCATAATTTAAAAAAATAAAATAAAGCTAAGTACAAGGAAAAGGAAGGGGAAGTACCAGACGAATTTAACCACTTGGTAACAGACAGGGTATAACTGAGAGATGAGCCATAGAAGGAAAGAAAATCTTTTATTTCTTTAAAATTAAAAAACCAAGCTCGCTGCCCTAAAGAGTACTTACACACAGCAATATATATGCATACATATCACAGTGAATATATATGTAACCCTATCCTCAGCAAAACTGGCAAAAATTAAAATGGCTTTTTATCGTTCAGCTACTTGGGAGTGGGCAATGTCAAGGAATGGCAGAAAAAACCTTATTGTTTCAGAATTGGCTCACAGTTTGAAAAGTTTTTAAAGTAAGCTGGTACCACTCAAGTGATTGATGAGAGATCCTCTAAACCAAACAATGTATAAGAAGAGAGAAAGTGATCAATTCTCTGACACAGGAAAGACACAGCTTTCTTGTATGTTCTCAGGTTCACAGGTATAGTCTATGCCACTGTGCAGTAAGATCACACAGGATCATAGTTAACAACATGCAGCTGACTCCCAGCTGAACACTTCTTGGCCAGAGAACCTGCAGCAAGTCACTTAATCTCTCTAAGTCTTGGTTCCTCATCTGGAAAAGTGTCTCTCATGGTGCTGTTATTAAGAGTAAATGACGGACCAGGGATTTAGCTCAGTGGTTAGAGTGTTTGCCTCGCAAGCATGAGGCCCTGAGTTCGATTCCTGGTACCCAAAAAAAAAAAAAAGAGTAAATGAGTTAACATCCACAAGTGTTCAGGTACTTGAAGTGTTCCCTACATGTTAGCCATGGCTATTACTAGTGAAATACTACATCAAATCTTGAGTACATGACAAAAGAGATTAGGCTGCTCTGGCTTATTTTTGTCCCACACAGCCTGAAAGATAGCCCACTGGAAATGTCTCTGAAACCCAGGGTCCTACTATCCCCCATCAAATCGAATCAACTGGGAACTTTGCAATCATACGGAATTTGACTCCCTCTCCACGCTGCCCTTGCTACCCCGAGATTCTGAGATGGAGCTTAGGCACCCTTCTTTTTTTAAGAAGTGAATGCCAAGGTGATTCTAACATGTAGCCAAAAATGGGAACCATCACATAACAGCACAGAATAGAAGAAAAAAGAAAATGGTAGAGGAAACAATGAGAATATCAGGCAGAGCACATATTTTAAGAATCATGCTGCTTTTCCATTTTCTAGCTCAGTAATGCAAAGAAAAGGAGTTTTCTTTCCAAGTTACAAACACGACAAAGCCCAGCCTAGAAGGCAGCTGAGTAGACTTAGTTGTTTCAGAAATGTGGCAACTATGGTTCATAACTACAAGCCAATAATAGCACCTCTGGTGAGGGTTAGCAACAATCACGGCTTACCTGGGACTGTCAGTTTGAGCATTGAAAGTACAGCATCCCTGCAAATGTCAGTCCTAGGAAGGCTAATCACCCTGCCTCTAGCATCTCCAGATCAGCATTTCCAACCAACAGTTTCTAGAACTGCACAGACCATTATATAGCTATTAGCCACAAGTAGCTATTTATATGTTAATCATTTAATTTAAATGAAATGTAAAATTCGGTTCTGCAGGTGCATTAGTCACACGGGGCCAGTGGACACCATACTGGACAATGAACACAGAACCTCCCCACATAGCAGAAAATTCTACCAGACAATACTATTCTGAAAATCTCTGTCCAGATACCATATAAGCACCTCAAAGTCAACATGTTAGGAAGTGAGCGCAACTCCTCCCTTTAAATCTCCTCTACTGATACCATCATCTATCCAGCCCTGAAGCTGGTGTCCACAGGATGAACCTTGAGTCCATTCTCTTCTACCTTCAAAGGATCATCAAATTCCTCCCATCTCTACAAAATGTCTCTCCAATCTGCACTTCCTCGGCAGTCAGTATCTTTGCCTAATTCGAACCCCCGATATTGATAGACCTCTCCTGTCTAGCTAGCACTGGCTTCCCTCTACCCCAAGTTCATTCTCTATATGGAAGTTAGTCAACATGCTGACAAAGCCAAGTACTCATTTCATTTTCTTGCTAAAAAAATTACCAAAGACCTTAGCTTCACAACTTGGTACCCCACTCTACAGCCCACACACAGCCTTGGAGGCTACCGTCTACTCCACCATGCAGGAAGTCCTGGTGCTTCCCCAACCTTTCTGCCTAGGTGCCTGTGCAGATGTTTGCTGCTCTGCCTGCAAGGTCTTTCCCACCTCCTCCTTTGCAATGCAGTTCAACTCTCAGTTCTTCTAAGAAGTCCTCTCCCTATATCTTGGGCAAGACCAGCACTTATATTTTAATATACCAGAGTACCTCGTTCTCATAAAGGCTAAGCATCCCTAATTCAAAAATCTGAAATCTGAAACTTTTTGAGTGCCTAAATTTTAGATTTGGGAACATTTCCAACTTTGGAATTTTACATTGAGGATGCACAACTGGTAAAATCTATGTAAATATTCTACCCCCCCCAAAATAAATCCAAAATCTGAAACAAGCATTTTGGGTAAGGGATACTCAACCTGCACCTCTATTAGAGCCATATGTATATAAAACATTATACGTTATCTGCACTTAGATCTGGTTTGGTTTTTTGTTTTTGTTTTTGGGTTTTTTTGGCCTTTTCTCTTCCTCGGTTGATTGCAATATGCCTTACATTCAGCTGAGTATCAAGAACAGACCATACCTACATTGAATGAATAACTCACACAAATCCATGATGCAAAACAATTGAGCATCCAATATCCCCATTTCACAAATGAAGACATAAATACATAGAGAAGTCAAATCCCCTAGTACGAAATGGAGATAAAATGTGTCTACTGAGTCCCCAAATCATTCATATAAAACATTAATGAACATCATTTTGTCAGTGCAATAAAGCACTAGGTGAGAAAATAATCCTCTAGGGTGATGACTATGTCTTTATTCTCCCAGATGCCCACATCTAGCACAAGCATTTGATAAATGGAGCAGGCATTTGATAAACATGTGTTAAATTGAGAAGGAAGGGAGAATGGATCTAAATCTTTACATGAGCAAATCACGAAAGGGCATATACTCTCCTCCCTATAGTAAAAGGTTTTCTCACATCATGTTACATCAATATATTTGATTAAAAATGGAATTTTAAACAGTCGCCAAATGTAACCAGAAAAACACTGTCTCGTGAGATTTAATGTAGCTCTGCATCCATTGAGTCTGTATCTTGAAACCTTACTAATGGGGAATGAGGACACAAATCATAAAAGATAGTGTGCAATTAGGACATGACTCCCTTCTGCACACACTCCAGTGGGTCTTCCTCTTAGAGCCAGAGTAGAAAGAGAAGTCATTAATACCTCATTTGTTAATTAAATCATTATAAAAGCCAGGGAAAACACTGCTAGAAATGCTGATCAAAACACAAAGGTGACAGATTTCATGTCCCAGAAGAAATTATGGCATATGTGAAATTCACTAAATACTTGGTAGAACACACAGTTCAGTGCTAATGAATTAATGATGCTTAAGAAGTACTCTCAACCAACTATATTATAATGGCTTCAAATTAACCAACAGAAAAGAAGGAAACTGAGTATTTTTAAACATACATATATATACATACATATGTCTGGTTTCTGGTCTGGCATGTAAAGCGCTTGTAAAGAACTCCATTCTAACAACAAAAAAGCAGAACAAACTGAAAATCAACAACTCTTCTTAAGTCTGTTAGAGAATTGAGGTCATAAGACAACTTGCCACCCCCAAAGTTAGAGACACACTGGTAGATAAGAGGATTGTAATTTGCGGGAGCAGATGCCCAGGAGCTGAAAGCTCCTCAGGAACAAGTACCAAGACAGTAAAACCTAAACTGTAATCAACAAATTGCTGGAGGCTCAGTTTGGACAAGAATGAGAATTAAAAATGTGCAACGGGTGGATGTGTCTGGAGCATACTTCTGTGAGTTTTACCTTCAGGAACCCTACCACCTTCATACAGTGAAGATCAATTTTCCTTACTACTTTTAGCAGATGGAGGGTAAAGAAGGTATTCTGAAATATGCCCAGAACATTCTGTTCTTCTGAAGGCCTGACCTCAAAAGAAACTGTTTCACCAGATCCTAACAGACTCCAGGGAGGGAAATGCCCAAGACAAGCCCCCTCTGGCCTTCCTGTCTCACCTAACGAGGGAAAAACAGACAAGAACTTGTGATGTCACAGCCCAGGGACACAGGCTTACTGAGACTCAATTATAGGACCCATGATTTAATCATAGACTATAGGAACACTTTCACACCTGCCACACATAAATGTTTACAGCAGCTTTATTCATAATTGCCCAAACCTGGGAGCAACCAAGATGTTTTCAATGCGTAAATGGATAAACTATGGTACACCCATGCAATGAAATACTATTGAGTGATGAAAAGAGACACATAAAACTATCAAGCCACAAAAAGACATAGAGAGAACTTTAAATGCATACTGCTAAGTGAAAGAAACCAATCTGAAAAGGCTATCTACAGTATGAATTCAACTAGATGACATTCTGGAAAAGGCAACACTACAGAGACAGTAGTTTAGAGAGAGGGAGCAAAGAATGAGTAAAGCATAGGGACTTTTTAAAGCAGCAAAACTCTCCTATATAATACTGTCATACACATCATACATTGCTTAAACCCACAGATGTACAATACAAAGGGTGAATCCTAATGTAAACTTGGACTTTAGTTAATAAAAATGTATTAATGTTGGCTCACCAATTCTTATAAATGTGCCACATTAATTTAAGGCAAGATATTAAAAATACCAGCAATGGGATAGAGTGAAGGTGAGGATTTAAGTAGGAATTCTCTATTTTCAGATCAATTTTTCTTTAAACACAAAATGTCTCAAAAAGCTTTTTTTTTAAATACACACACACAAACAGAATCATACCCAGATTTTTAGCAGGGAGGATATGAGACAAAAATCAAGTTAATTAAAGGATATTGGTCTACTATTCTACATGGCACCATACCAAAATTTCAGAACAAATGTTTTAATGTTTAAAATGCTTAGCCACCATGGTTAAGGAGGGAAAACAGGTTATGTTCTTTCTACATCTTAAAGCAAAACCTAACTGTGTAAGAGCTTTAAAGAATAAACTCTATGGGATGGGGGTGTGGCTCAGCGGTAGAGCACTTACTGCACATACACAAGACTCTGGGTTCAACTCCCAGCACCACACACAAACACACACACACACACACAAAAGAATAAAATCTAAAAGCAGGGCAAATTTCAAAATATCACTACTATTTGAATCCACTGATTCCATTTTAAAGAATTTTTCCTATGTCCTGTAAGTATATATGATTATTATCTGTAAGTTTTAAAAATATTTTGAAGGAATATTTTCTATAGCTGCACTTATAAGTATGTGTACACAAACATAAGGAGCATCATTATCTTTAGTAAACTTTAAAAGTTTTAGGTATATAAAAAAACTTCAAAGATAGTACCGTCATCCTTCAGTATCCACAGGGGACTGGTTGTAGGACCACAGCAGATACCATAATCCAGGAATGCTCCAGTCCCTTGGATAAATGATGCAATATTTGCATATAACCTATACACATTCTCCTGTATTCTTTAAATCATATCCAGATTTCTTAAAATACATAATTCAACATAAATGACACATAAGTAGTTACACTGTTTAGGAAAGTACAAGTTCAGTACAAGTACAATTTTTTCAAATTTTTTTATCTGAAGTTGGTTGAATCTGAAGATGTGGAATCCATGATATTGGAGGGTTGACTGAACAGAGTTCCCACCCAGTCCACAATTATTAATATCTTACATGAGTATAGTACATGTTACAATTAATGGGCCAGTATTGACACATTATGAACTAAAGTCCCTATTTTATTCAGAGTTCTTTGGCTTTTGTCTAACAACCTTTTGCTGTTCTAGGATCCCATCTGGAATGGCATATTACATCCAATATCACATATCCTTAGGCACTGCCTGGCTGTGACTGTTTCTCAGACTTTTCCCATTTGTTAAGACTTTGACAAGCTTTTATTGTTGTTCTACTGGTTTAGATCTCAGAAGTTCAGGTATTTCGAAGAATGTGCCTCCAAATGGGATTTGTCTGCTATCTTCCTCATAAATAGACTGGACTGATGTGACTTCAGGAAAAGACCAAAGAGTTAAGTGCCATTTTCATCACATTGTATCAAAATACATACTAGCAACATGACTCACTACTGTTGACATGGACTGGGTCATCTAGGTAGCCCACTATAACGTTACTTTAGTCCCCTTTTTCCACACTGTGAGCTTTGGAAAGGATTTACTATGTACAGCTCAGGCTTAAGGATGAAGGAAGTTACATACTTTTTTAAGGGGGGGTCATTTACATAAATTATTAGGAATTTTTTTGCATGTGAGATTTGTATCTATTAGTATTGACTTATGCATGTTTACTGTATACTTTGGCTTATAATCCAATATTCTGTTTTTCAAACTATACCATCTTTGGCCTTTAGAAGTTCCTTCAGGTGGTTCCTGAGTCTCTGACATAGCCTGTCACTTTTGCACTTATCAGTCTGAGCACTTCCTTAGTTCCTGGCACCACAACATGGACCAGGCTTGTCTTGTGTGTTTCCTGCCCCAATCCTAGAATCAGTCATTTCTCCCCCGGAATCCCATTCCTTTTACTGGAGGATGGTATAAGAACCCAAATTTAGGATGCTAAATGTACTCACTGGTAATGGTACCGCTATAAACTTTCAGCTGATAGAACAAGAAAACACACTTCTGTATACTAACCTGAATATATGTGCAAAATTCATAAATATTTCTATATGTAACTATCTGTATCTAAGCTAAATATGAGTTCATGCTGATGTTTCCCACTTTAATCCATTACCAAAACCATTTTACTTTAACAGGAAAGAAATCCTAAAACACAAAAATGTCCATCCAGAGGACATTAAACATATGTCAGGTTCATACCGTGGAACACTATCCAATTTTTAATGATTTAATTAAAAATTATATGTGAGTGACAGAATATATATGTTCACAGAAGGACACAATTTTTGAAAGAAAATACAACAAATGATTAACAGTAGGTAACTTTGAAGAACAGGAATGGGGTTATAGTAGGCATTGTCAACGAGGGCTAATATTGTCTTCAATGAGGCAAGAAAAAAGAATTATAGATATCGCAATGGTTTATGTCCTTCCAAAAGGTCACAGTACAGAAAATGTCTTTAAAGGATCCTCAAGAGAATGATAACAAAGATTGAGAAATGATGGGTTGAATGGAATAGGTAATCACACTTTTCTCATTTTTATTTTATAATTTAGTATTTTAAAAACAAAAGTAAGCCAGGTGTGTTGGTACATACCTGTAATCCCAGCTACATGGGAGGCTGAGGTGGAAGGATCACAAGTTTGAGGCTAGCTGGGCAACTTAGTGAGACCCTGAGAGATGTAGCTCAGTGACAGAGTGCTTACGTAGCACATACCAGTCCCTAAATTCAATCCCTAGCACCATGTCTCCATGCCCACGCACACACACATGCACGCATGTGCACATGATTTACCCAGGTGGGCAAAGTATTAAATGAAAAGTGGAATTCTGACTAGAACATGTGGTTCTTTGGCCCAAGCTGAGCGTCCATCTTCTGGAGAGCTGCTCACCTGGTCCCTTCAGCACTGACTAGCTAACTTGGGAAGCAAACTGCATTTCTAGTAAGTACCTGGGTATTCAGAGGTAATTGGTCTCTGGACCACGCTCTGAAGAATACTGGTGTAAAGCCAAATTTGCACTTGAAACCAAGGCAATCATTTAATTCCAAACTGCTCTGTACATACTGACTTTGTTTTGGGGTTGGGGATTTAGCTCAAGTGGTAGAGCGCTTGTCTAGCAGGCACAAGGCCCTGAGTTCAATCCCCAGCACCCTCAAAAAAGAAAAAAAAAAAAAAAAAGAATGATTTTGTATGGATCCATGATTGACGATGCTTTAGCTTTTTCAGACTGATATGGTGATTGTGGCAAGCAACAGTTTGGGCACCTTTTATAAAAATAATGTGCTGGCTATTTTCTGTGAGTTACTAGCTCACCCCTAAGAATAAGCTTCACTGAATTTCCAATCTGAACTTTTAGCACCAGCCCAACACCTTGGGGAAAACAATCCTAGCCCTAAAAATAGAAAAAGGAAAGTGTGCTTTAAAAACCAATCATTTTACCATAGGAAATCCATTTTAGACAGTACTGGTCCAACAACAACCCCTAACTTTTGGGGTTTTGTCATTGTCTGATCTCACATTACAACATCCTTATTAGGGCTGGGCAATAGTTCAGAGGTATAGCATTTGACTAGCACGGGTTCGATCCTCACCACCAAGGAAAGAAAGCAAAGAAGAAGTTCTTATGTTATCTGATAACCACTCTCTTCAAAACTCCAGTAACAAGTTCCAAATGACACGGCATGTGGAGTGGTCACAGCATAGCCTAATGGAAACCTATCACTTGTGTCAGCCCAGGCTGCGTCCTTCCTTTGTTCTGGACAGCTACTCTCATCCATGGGTCCTTGTGGAGACTTTCCAATCAAGATGCTCCCTGGCCAAAGGCTTTAAATCTCTGACCTCAACCAGGCCAATCAGACACGTCCTGGAATTGACATGCCAGACTAGGAAATCCTCACCAGCAGGAATAAGGTCTGCCTAGCACAGTGCCTGGCTATGAATATTCAGTGCATGTGGGCTGAATGAATTACACAGAAAATCGGGCAACTTAAACAAATGCTGAACTAAGTCTATCATTTTCTAACAGAATTCTGGAGGGGGAGCAAATTGTATGATGTTTTGTAAGGGAAATGTCCACTTTAGTAACTGGGAAATATGCATCGGAAATAGTATCCAAAGTTGCCATTTCTCTGTGCATTAAAGATGTCAATCAGTCCAGTAAAATAAAGCCCCAAAAAAGACAAAAGGAGAATTACCTCATTACCTCAACATCTGCTTGAACATAAGCAATCACACACTGGTTAATTTTTTTAAAGGGACATAATATAACTTTCTAGAAAGACATAATATAGCTAATTATACCATTCACTAGAAGGGAACATACAATGTTTTGAAGTAATTCAGAAGTGGGTGTGATTTATAAGACACAGAGCTTAGGGAATGGTAAGTATAAATTAGAGATTGTTCATATTATGACAGTCTCCGTCATTACATTTCACAACTTTTGTCAAAAGCAACCTTATTCACACCACTGACGGCTTCACGTTAGGGAGGGCTGCTGTCAGCTCCGCAACTGAGAGCAAGACAGGAGCCTCATTTCTGCGCACCCTCGTGGGGAAGGGGTTCAAAAGGAGCCACATGATGAAACTCAGATTCCCAATAAACAGGTGAAAAGACTGTAAACTTCACTAATAACCAGGACAATATAAACTGTAAATGGTACCACTGTGCCCATTAGATTGGCAAAAATTCGCAGACCCATCAGGCTGTCAGACTAATAAAGATTGTTATTACCAGTGTTAACCAGTATGTGGGGATGTGGGCGCTGCCAAGGGATGTGAACTGTACAGCCATTTTGGGGGCATTTTTGCACTCTCTAGCAAATCTTTTTATCTGCATGTCCTCAAACTCAACAATTTCATTTATTAGAATCATACCAGAAAAATATGGATTTGTACACTAATTTATATGATTATTTGGTTAACAATAATTTGATTTAGTGAGAACAAGAATTATCAGGTTTACTATCTGTACTCCCCCAGTCTAGCACATGCATCTCATATGTAAATATTAGGTATTTGTTAAAAGAATGAAAACACATTTATTCAACATTTTTATAAAAAGTACAGTAATTAATAATGGTTCTTCTTGTTCACATTAAATAGAAGTAGTGGAATTGTTACACACAATGTTAACAGTACAGACCATCAGCTTACAAAATTGAACATAATATTAGTAAGTACCCAAAGAGCCTGAATTTTCATCTTAAATCACTAGCTTCTTCGTTCCACGACAATTAAATACTCTTGAAATAAGCCAACTGTTACCACAGGCAATGATCCAATGACAAATGCTCTGTTTGGGGATGTATAAAAATCACATTGTGGGATGAAAATATACTAGCATCTCTATAACCAGACTCAACATCCTTTAAAAAAAAAAAAAAAGACTGTACTTTTAAGAAACAAATTTCAAGGGTTGGGGATTTAGCTCAGTGGTAGAGTGCCTGCCTAGCAAGTATAAGGCCCTGAGTTCAATTCCTAGCACACACAAAAAAAATTTTACCAGGCATAGTGGCAGGCACCTGTAAGCCCAGCACTCAGGGAGGCAGAGGCAGGAGGATCACAAGACAGAGCCCCACCTAGGCAATTTACCCTCTTAACAGGAACTTGTCTCAAAAAATAATAAAAGCAACTAAGGATGTAGCTCAGTGAGAAGGTCTTGGGTTCAACCTCCAGTATCCCTCCATCAAAAAAAAAGAAACACAAATTTCAAAGGCTGTTCTATTACCTCCTATATAACCTTAATCAAGGAAACATAGCCTCTAAAAATATCAGTGCCATGGATGTTATCCAATACAAGAGCTAAAAACTTGGAAATGTTCCCTTTTTCTCAGCCCTTAATCCAACAGAGACAGAAAATGTGTTCCAAAATCAAATAAAAACAATTTATGAGTTATCTGCATTGTTACCCTACAGTTAAAATCACACACAGAATGAAAGGAGGTAAAATTTTTACCATATTATTATTGGAAGACTAACTATCCACCAAAAGAGCTAACTTCCGTTGATATTACTAATCATAAAAGTTATGTACACCTTGGAATATGAATAAGAGTTATGGGATAGAAGATTTTATTGACAATAAAATACTAGCAGAATCCAACTATTACTAAAACATTTGAGGCATTCCAGATAAAGGCATTCTGGTGCTTGTAATTTTATCACTTCAGACTAATCTAGGATGACAGGTCAAAGGGCAGGGAAGGTCAAAGAAATCAACATTTACTCAACACTTCCTAGATGCTAGACAGCTCAAGGAAATGCGTCTATGTCCATTTCAGCGAGGGTAAGTAATTTCCCCAAATTCACACAATGCACAGTCCTAGTGAAGCTGTGTTTGCCAGGAGGGTGGTTTCCAGAGGGATCCAGGCAGCCTGACAAATGTGATGTTCCTGGGTTCAAAGAGCAACAGGTCAGAGTCCTGGACAGGACCTGTCATCTGGGTTAACCCTTCTCTTTAGTAAGGTAGGGCTTCATTCACCACAAGATGCAAGGAAGGAGGAAAGACACTCCTCCAAGTTCACAAAGCTGGCAAGTTAAGCCAAGAAAAGCAAAAGAACTGGGACTAAACACCAAGCCTAGCCACAGAGCAGGACCCCTAGACTCTATGGCCCCGACGGGAAGTCCCTCAGAAAAGCTCTTCTCCCAGAACACTTTCACTTCCTAAATCTGGGTGGTTTTGCTCCTTCTTGACCTACATTCTCAAAACACCCTTTGGTCAGTGTAATCATAATTTTTTAAAAATGTATTTCATTAACACTGGCTCTCCGACCCGGCTTTGTTCACAAGTGTGGCAGCTGATGAAAATGACAGACGAAAGCATCTCTTTCTTAAGGGAGAAACTACAGTTGCCAAGCAGCAGAGAAACGCGTGCACAGGGCCTGGCTTTCCTGCCCCCGGCGCCAACGCTCTCGGTTTAGGAAGCCAGACACAGGCGCGATGTTGACCCAAAGACTAATAAATAGCTAAATATGGGAAGTGATAAGAACACACTGTGGGCTGAAAAGAACACATCGTGGGCTGAAAAATCCCAGCTGCATAATGAAAGAGGAACCAGACCGAACCCAAAGAAAAGCTGGAAAGGGTGAGAAGCAGCACTGCAGGCCCAGGGGCGCCAGAACCGCGCCAGGGTGGGGCCAGCGCTAGGAGCAAGGCCGGCCGAGCCACGCGCGCTCCCGCTCGGAAGCGGCGGCCCTGCGACCCGGCCCGCGCCGCATCCTTGCCCCGACCCCGACCGCCGGCCAAGGCGTCGCGCGGCTCCCCAGGCCGCGCCGGCACTCCGGACTCGCGCGCCTCGCGCTCAGCTCTGGGCTCTCCGGGGCGCACAGGGCGCCTCCCCGGCGCCGGAGCTGCCGGGCGACCGGGCGGCCGCGCGCCCCCCGCGGGGCCCGCACCTGCCGCAGCCCCGCGCCGCCCGGGCCGCCGCTCCACACCTGGCGCCCCGACCCGCCTACCTTGCTCCTTCAGGCTGGTGATGAGCTGCAGCTGCTTCTCCTCGTCCGAGCTGTTCATTTTGGCGGGTGGGGCTGGGAATAAAAGAAAGAGGGAGCGGCGAGGGGACCCGGGGGAGGGGAAGGAAAGGCAAGATGCCGGTGGCGTGCGGCGGCACTACCCGGAAGTTGGATTCGCTCCCGCTCCTCCTCCTGCCGGAGCAGAGCGCGCGGGTGAGATCATCCCCGCGCACCTAGCCGCGGCCGAGCCACCTGAGGCGGGCGGGGGCGGGAACGGCGGCTCGGACCCTCCCCGGAGGGCGCGCCCGGGACGCGCGGGCGGGCGGGGTCACGCGGCCCCCCTTCCCTCCGCCTCTACGCGCCGCGCGAGCGCGCGAGGTCCGAGAAGACCCGCCGCGGCTTCGCTGAGCCGCGGGGACCGGGCTCTTGACGCCCACCGGGGGCCGCGCCCCACAAAGGCCGTGTGTGTAGAAGGGGCCTCGAGCGCCCAGGCTCTTTCCCGGGTTCTCACGCGGAGCCCTCGGGACCGCCCGGCCTGGGGATCCGACACGGTCCACCTGGCACAGCAGGGCAAGGGCCCAGCCCCACCAGTCGGCCCGGCAGGTGTACTGTGGGGCCGCCTAGTCAAGTCTCCGGCGCGGGCTGAGGGGCTGTAATCGGTCACCGTTCCCGAGGGCCCCAGTGGGCTTCCCCCCACCGCGCCAAGTTGGAGAAGGGATCCGAACGTGGGCCCTGCGCGCGCGGATCGCCGGGCCTGCAGGGCCCACACGGGCCATCGGGTTCGCGTGGGAGGAGGACGACCTTCGCTGGAGGGAGGTGGCCACTGCAGTCCCAACGCCCAGGGTCACATGGCTGCCTGGCAGCGGGAGCTGGCGTAGTGAATTGAAGCCCTGCACTTGTCCTCTTGGCTGCCCTCTGCACTTTTTAAACCCAGCTCTGATAGACTCGGATCTGAGAGGAGCACAGGTCTGCCGACTCAAAGGCAGCTCTCCTGCAGCCCCAGCTGTTGGCTAACCTTTGGCCAACGTATGAACTTCATCTAGAGGATGGGAGTGATGCCTGCAGTCCAAGAGGAGGTGTAAGGATTGAACAGGAAGAGGAAAATGATCAAAACCCCAAATCCAGAATTCAGCATATAATAGATGTTGATTTTTTTTTTAATTGCAGGTCTGAGAAAGGAGTGATGGTTGGTAATTACAAGCTGAAGCACGCACAGGTTTTTTACACTGCTCATTAAGCATCCAAGACAATCCCACCCTACGCAGACCTACCGCACACCTTGGTTTTTCTCACTGCCTCTAATCCCTTAGGTAGCACGCCAGTACCGTGCTTCTGCTCGTTCTTCACCTGGTATCTTATGCAGACGTCCAGGGCCATTTGCAATGTCCCTCTTTCCAGGATAGAGGGAAAGGCTGGTATTCTGGTAAGTCCTGTAACCAGTGTCTTTGTGGTATTTGTCATGAAATCCTAACGCAAAAGAAATCTTGGGGGAAAAAAAATGATAGCATCTTCTTCTTCTCTGAAATGGTAGTACAGTAATTTAGCACCAGTAATTGAGTGGTAGAATGACCTAAACTGCCAAAGGTTTAGTATTTTTTAAATAGAGTTAAAATTCTTGAAACCTTAAAAACAGTTGTGGTGTGGGGTTTTTCTTAGTCAAGCCATCCCCTAGTGTTTTACAAGATAGTTCAAAATACTTGCAGGTCAGATGTCATGAATGTCCCCAGAAGATAACCATAGGTAGGGCCTTTGCCCTGGAATTATATTTTAGTTCTTATTTTAGGGTTGAAATAAGAGGCAGAAAATGTGAGACAATTCAGTCTCAACTACGTGAAAATATGAATATGTACTTCCACTGGGTATTTTGTGGAGAGAGAAATAATTTCTTTCTTGAAAAAACATCAAGGAGATCTGAGTCCAAATCCTGGCCATCTAGCTTTTGTACAGCAGCCAGGAAATGTGTTAATCCTGAGGTATCATCCTAACTGCTGGACCTCCGAACCTAGAAATGGTTTCTCACACTCTATCAATATAAACAGAGTATCAGATGTTTGAATTACTTCACAAAATTCCATTCTTTTTGCTCCCATTATATGTAGTTAGGTAATATTTTTGGAATTTAAGAATGAGTTAATTAAACCAAGCATGGTGGTGCACACCTCTAATGCCAGCAGTTTAGAGGCTGAGGCAGGAGGATTGTTTTGCGTTTGAGGCCAGCCTGGGCTACATAGTGAGTTCAAAACCAGCCTGAACTACATAGCAAGACTCTGACTCAAAAACTTAAAAGAAAAATTTGATTATCAAATTGAGTTTTTTGGTCCATTACTGAATCTGCAGCCTCTTGAAATTAATCCCATTTACCCCCTGAAATTAAAATAACCACCTGAAATACAATATGGTATTATCTTGAGGTCATGGTATGAATTATTAGGATGGCTGTTAGAGTCACTTATTGAGATTCAGATCTCCCATTACGCATTACATTATGGTTTATTTATATGATATGAATATTGATGGGAAGGACAGAAGTGATATAATTAGTTTTTGTTCTCTTTAATAATACACATAGCGTTTTATGTTGCAGGCACCACATTGGCAATATTGTTAACCTCCAGACAATATGGAATTTAAAACCCTTAAAATTCAGGTGTTTACATATATAACCATAAACACACATTCACACACATACATAAAGGAGAGAATATTTCTAAAAATTAACTGAAAGGATTTATACCAAACACAAGACCATAGATAGAAAGTAGAGGAATAGGCCCAAATAGTGGGGAGGGCAAGTATGGTGGTCAAAAAGAATTTTCCCTTAAGCACTCATTCTGCGCTAGGGAGTCCACCCTAAAAGGTATGAGTACAACAGCTATTTATTGTAATATCAGTTGATATAAAACTGACAACATTGGAATTTTATTTGACAAAATAAAATCTGGCACATGATACATATAGATGAACTCTGAAAATACACCAAGTGGAAAAAGACAGCCAGAAAAGCCCAGACATGGTATGATTGCATCCACATAAAATGTTGACAATAGAGAAAGTTTAGTGATTTCTACTGAAATTGTAGTTGGGCATGGGTGGGGGTTGGGAGAAAATGAGAAATGGGTACTGATACTATAGTTATGTAGTTTATTCTTGGGGTTACAAAATTTTCTAAAATTGTACTCAGGGTTGCACAACTCTGAATATACTCAAAACCATAAGATTATACACTTTAAGTGTGCAGTTTACATGGGAGAAATTGATGACATATGAATCATATCCCAATACAGCTATCATAATCAGATTGATTTTCAAGCAAGAAAACCTGCCTTAATACCATTTGCAAAACTGTTAAACATATGTTTATCACACAAGTATTTTTAATTTTTCAAACATTTGTGTACATAGTAGTTTGTTCTACTTTTTAATTTTTTTATTGATACATGTTTATAGTACATAATGTTTACTTTCCCTGCAGGGAGTTGGTATATGTACGTAACACATCTTAATTCTGTTTTTTTTCATCCCTTTTCCTTCCTCCCCCCCCCTTTTCATCTCTTGATCCCTTTCCTACTTGAGAAAGATCTTTTATTTTTCTCTTTATTTATATTTTGGGTTTCTCATATAAGAGAAACCATGCATTATTTAAGCTTGTGTGTCTGATTTATTTCATTGAACATGATCTCAAGGTACATCCATTTTGCTACAAATGACTCAAGTTTGTCTTTCTTTATGGCAGAGTAGTACTCCATTGTGTGTAAACACATTTTTTAATCCATTCAACTGTCACTAGATACAGTCTACTTCTAAGATTTAACTATTATGAATTGTGCTGTTTTAAATATGGGTATGCATAGATCACTGTAATATGATGTCGTTAACTCTTTTGGGAAGATACCTAGAAGGTACATAACTGGGTCAAATGGAATTTCCAGTATCAGTTTTTTGAGGAATCTCTATACTGATTGCCACAGTGGTTGTACTAGTTTGTATTTCCACCAAAAGTGTAAGTGGGTTCCTTTTTCCCCACATCATCGCCAGCATTTGCTATTTTTTAGTTTCTTGATCGTGGCCATTCTTTCTGGGATAAGATTGAATCTCAGTGTTGTTTTAATTTGCATTTCTCTAATGGCCGATGATGTTGACCATTTGTTCATATATTTATTGCCATTTGTACTTCTTCTGAGAAGTGTCTGTTCATTTCACTTGCCCATTTTTGATTGGGTCTTTTATTTTGAGTGGTCTAATTTTTCTTTTGAGTTCTTTATTTATTCTCGATATTAGTCCTCTGAGGAATAGCTGGAAAATTTTTCCCATTCTGTAAGTTGTCTCTTCATACTGTTGGGTGTTCCTTTTGCTGGGCAGAAGCTTATTAATTTGATATGATGGCAATTGTTGATTTTTGGTACTATTTCCTGTGCAACCAGGCTTCCGTTCATAAAGTATTGCCTATGCCTGTGACGTCAAGTGTTTTACCTATTTTGTCTTCCAGAAAGTTAAGTGTTTCTATTTAAACATTTTGTTCTTTGATCCACTTTGATTTTAGTTTAGTACATGATAAGATATATGGGTCTACATTCAATCCTCTACATGTGGATAGCTAGTGTTCCCAACACCATTTATTAAAGAGGTTATTTTTTCCTCCAGAGTATGTTTTTTGCCCCTTTGTCGGAGATAAAGATAGTTAAATGTGCTTACAGCTGTTTCTGCATCCTCTAGTCTGCTCCATTGATCCTCATGTCTGTCTTTCTGTAAGTATTATGCTGTTTTGGTTTTTTTTTTTTAATCACTGTAGCTTAGTAATATAACTTCATGTATGGGATTGTGATGCCTCCCACTTTGATCATGTTACCCAGGATTGCTTTTGCTATTCTGTGTCTCTTGCAAATTTTAAGATCGTTTTCTCCAGTTCTATGAAGAACGCTGTTGGTGTTTTGATTGGGAATGCATTAAATCTGTAAGCATGGCCATTTTGACTATATTGGTTCTGCTTATCCAGGAACAGGAAATACCTTTTCATTTTCTCATGGCCTCTTTGGTTTTCTTTTTCAGGGTGCTGTAGTTTTTGTTGAGGAGGTCTTTTGCTTCCTTAGTTAGGTGAACTCTGAGGTATTTAATTTTTTTGTTGCTTTTGTGAATGGTGTTTTTTTCCTAATTTCTTTCTTGGTGGGTTCATTGTTAGTGTGCAGAAATGTACACTTATATATTAGACCTTTTGTCATTGTTAGCTTCTTTGTCTTTTTCTTGGGTATCCTTGAGAATTTTTTGGAGTGCTGGTCTGGTGGTCATGAATTTCTTTAAGTGCTCTTTATCATGGGTGTATCTTATTTCTCCATCAATTTGAAAGATAGTTTTGTAGGATATAATGGCCTGGGTTAGAAATTGTTTTCTTTTAGGGCTTGAAACATTTTACTCCAAGCTCTCCTGACCTTTAACATTTGTGTTGGGAAGTATGCTGTAATTCCAATGCATTTTCCTTATAAGTTATTTGTTGCTTTTCTCTAACCACTTTTCAAAGTCTGCTCTTGTGTTGGACTTGTGGGACTTGACTATGATGTGTCATGGAGAAGTTCTTTTCTGATTATGGCTGTTTGGTGTTCCATATGGCTCAGTAACCTCTCTGTTAAATTCTTTTCCCTTATTTGGAGTTTTCTGCTATTATTTTCGTCAGTAGGTTTTTTTATGTCATTTGTGCTGTCTTCTTTTTCACTAATTCCAATGAATCTTAGATTAGTCTTCTTTGCATCATTTAGGAGCTGTTGAATCCATTTTTCATTCTCTTTTGTTGTTTTAAAGGTATTTTTCATTAATTCATTGCCCACAACATCCCTGTCTTCTATTTCTAACACTATATCATCACATTGGTCATTTCTGCTCCCCTGTACTTTTGATAGAATTTTTAATTTTCTGCATTTCTATTTGGAGCCTTTTTATGGACCCCAGTTCTTTTCTCTGCTGGTCGTTCATATATCACGTCATTTTGTTTAGCTCTTCTGGATTTTATTAATGTCTTCTGTACACTTGCTGATCGTTTTGTTTATTTGGTCCAACAGCTTTTTACTTATATCTTCTGTGAGCTTGTCAAGTGCCTTATTGATCTATTTTGCTATCTCCCCTGATATCATTTTTAATAATTCTGGCATGTGATTTTTAAATTTCTTCCTCTTGATGCTCCATGGATCAGCTTTGGGGAAATTGACTTGTTTTCTCATGTTTCTTTTTTGTTTGTTTATTTGTATTGAGCCTTGTGGGTTGAGTGTAATGATAAGCTTTGTTTCTAGTATGGAGACTTCTTTAGTACATGTCTACTTTTCAATGGTGTCCTCTGAACATGGTTAACTATTGGCCTTTGCCTCTCTTCCCAGAGCCAGTCTCCTCCATTCACTTGAGATGGGGGCATGTTTGGCCCAATACTCAGTTCTCCAGGAGTGGGCCACAGTATTGTTAATGGCCCCAGGGCAATCCAGATATTGACATCTTAAGAAATCCAATTAATAGCAACAGTTATGTCACCTTGGTTCCAGTAATAAAATGAATGTCGAATATACACTGAATATTGACAAACCCTATGGACCAATACATTACCACACTCAACCATAGAAAAGAGGTCTATAATTATTGTATGAACACTTACACAAATCAAATACTGACCTACTGTTGACCATTAAATATCTATTAAATGGAACAACTTTACCTCTCCAATAGAACAGTACTCAACAACAATAGTGTGAAGTTAACTAACTATCTAGAGATTCATAAAGTTTAGTAGTTATACTAGTAAAAATAGAAGGGGTAGGAAACTGCAGAATGAAAAAAAGCAAAATATTAATCCATGGGATATGAGGAGGAGAGAAAATCAAGATAGAGGTCCTACTGTGGAATAAAAGGAAATTAATAGTTATGGAAAACAGTTGCAGAAAAGAACAAAAAAGAAAAAGAAAAAAGATAAACAGCAAAAAGATGAAATAAGAAAAAGATAAGAAGAGAAAAAAGAGTCAAAAGAGGAAAGAAGAGATTAAAAACTAAAAGAAAAAAAAAGAGAGAAAACTCAAAACCTCCAAAAACCCAATGAAGGAAAGATAAATATAGTATAAAATAGAAAAATCAATAAAAGATTAAGTCAAAGAAAAAATTCACGTGTTATTGAATGAGAGGTTTCTTTCTAAGATCTGCAGCCTTGTGATCCAGTCAGTCATGATATTCTATGCCTAGCTTAAGGGTCTGTGGGTTTTTCAAGATGCCTTCCCTGCAGCAGAGGCCCCTCTGTCCAATCCCCCTGACACACACCACCCCAGACTGTGGCTGTCACCCAAGATGAGGTAAATCCTTGTTCCCATTGATAAATGGGAAATACAATCAGCCCTCCGGTCTCTGCTGGATGTAGGCCACAGCTTGGGGATTCAAGGGGGCTGTTGGACTTAATGTCCACAGACATGGGGTCTATATGTTCCCTTCTTTCCTCAGGCATTGTCATAGTCCATGAGCAGGTCATTTGGTTAGTCCTCGCCTCTGCTGCCCCATGCAGTGGGGATGCAAAACGTAGAGCCAGCTTGGAGTTGGTAGATGGTCATTACCTTCCATCAGGGATGACATGCATCTGGTGTGGGCTGTTTGCTCCTGTAGGGGGAAGGGGTGCCACTCATTCACTGCAGGTCTGCTTGCTCATGTGGAGGAGGGGCACTGCTTCTCTTTGTGGGTCTGCTTGCTTCCTTGGGGGAGGAGTGTTGCTTCTCTGGTGCAGGTCTGTGCTCTATCTTTTACTAGAGTATTTCATATAACTTTAGTTTATACCAGCTTAATCTACAAATTTTTCTTGTCCTTGCATTGTATCTATGAATACTTACCCATTCTCAAATTCTTAGATATTTGAGTTGTTACTAAACAATGCAACATGAATGCAAGGCCCACATTTAGGTATATCATAGTCAAATAGCTAATAACTAAAGATAATATTCGGGTCTTAAAAGTAGCAAAAGCAAAATACACATACACATATTAAATAGCACTTAAAATGAGGTACTTACATATAAATCTAGCAAAATGTGGAGAATCTGGATGCTAAAAAAGTACAAAGTAATGATGAAAAAGCCAAAGTCCATCCAAATAAATGTAGAGACATACTATGTTTTAGTCACTTTCCAATTCCTGGGACAAAATATCCAACACTTGCAATTTAAGGGAAGGGTTTATTTGGCTTACAGTTTCCATGGGTTCAGTCCATGGTAATCTATGTCCAAAACAGAAATGGCATGGAGAAAAAGTCTGGATGGAAGAAGGCTATTCACATGGTGGCCAGGATGCAGAGAGAAAAGGGAAGAGCTGGGAGAAGAACATATCTTTCCAGGTCAAGCCCCCAGTGACCTGGCCCTCCAACCAGACCCCTTTTCCGAACATGAGACTTTTGGAGGACATTTAAGGTATAAACCATAACATATCATGTTCATGAATTGGAAGACTCATTATTTCTCCCAAGTTCTAAACAGGCCAATTCCTGCTTAGCTTGCAAGATCAGACGAGATGGGGCTCTTTCAACGTGGTATGGCTATAGACAATTTCTGAGGTGTCAATTCTCCTCAATTTGGTCTATAAAACTGCTGTAATCCCAAACAAAATCCCCATGAGCTAATTTGCATGTGTTTTAATCAGCTGATTCTAAAATGTATATGGAAAGGTTAAAAACTAGAGTAGCCAAAACAATTCTGAGAAAGAACAAAGTCAGAGAACTCTCACTAGATGATTTCTTTTTTTTTTTTTTCACTAGATGATTTCTAAGACTCACTGTAATCCTATAGTTTTCAAGGCAATGAAATACTGGCAAAAATAAAGACACATTGAAAATCAAATAGAACAACCATTCAGGAAATATATCCACATAAATATAATCAACTTTTTTTAAAAAGTAGAAAAAATGGAAAAAAAATCTTTTCGATAAATGATGCTAGATAACTGAAAATCCACATAAAAAACAAATCTCTGCACTTACCTTACATAAAAATTAACTCAAAATGGATCACGAGGGGTTGGGAATTTAGCTTAGTGGTGGAGCACTTTCCTAGAAAGTGCAAGGGCCTGAGTTCAATCCCCAGCACAAAAAAAAAAAGTAAAAAAAAGGATCATGAACCAAAATGTAAAACCTAAAACAGTAAAAATTTTTAAAAGAAACACAGAAGAAAATCTGTGTAATCTGAGGTTTGACAATTAGTTTTTAAAGATGACACCAAGGCATGATTAATAAAAGAAAAAAATTTGATATTTTAGGTTTTATCAAATTTAAAAGAAATTAAAGAGATTACAAAGACTTGCCATAGATTAGGAAAGAATTCTGTAAATTACATATGTGATAAAATATTTGTATCCTAAATATATAAAGTACTCTTAAGACACAATAATTTTAAAATCATTTTAATTGACAAAAATATCAACCGATGCTTTACAAGAAAAAAAAGATTTTTAAATGGTAATAAGCATATGAAAAGACACTTGGTATTATTAAACACTAAGGAAATGCAAAAAACCATGAGACATCCTGCATATCTATTGGGGTAGCTGAAATTAAAAAAAAGAACAATACCAAATGCTGACAAGGTGCAGATCAACAGTAACTCACTTCAGTTGCTAACGTAATTTAAAATGATATGCCACTTTGGAGGAAAATGTAGCAGCTGCTTATAAAATTAAATATACATTTACCATCTAATACAGCAATCGTGTCTAGATGTTTACCCAAGTGAACTGAAAACTTACGTTTTCAGAAAACCTATACACAAATGTTTATAGAAGTTTTGTTCATAATCACCAATAACTGGAAACAACCAAGAGGACCCTCAATAGGTGAATGATAAAACAAATCATGGTATATCCATAAAATGGAATATATATATCAGGAAAAAATGAGCTACTAATTCATGCAATAATGTGAACCGATCTCAAATGCATTTTGCTAAGTGTCATAATACAGACCTAAAGGCTAAATACAATATGGTTCTATTTTTATAATATTGTGACAAGGCAAAACCCAGGGATGCGAAATAGACCAGTGTTTGCCCAGTGATGGAGGAGGGAACGGCTGACTGCAAAGGGGCTACACAGTAATTTTTAAAAGCTGATGGAACTGCTGTTTGGTACTAGGGTGCTGGACACATGACTCTGGGCACTTACTGAAATCCAAAGTCCACAAAAAGTGGATCTTGCCAATAAAAAGTCAGCCATACAGAGGAATCCTGGGATGGAATATGGAAAATGACAAATAAGTCTAACCACACAACTAAGGTATGACATTACCTCACTTACAGGAAGGGGAAAGAAAGAACCTGACCCATGTAACCTAAGATAAGTGTTTTGACTGGATATTTTAAAGCTTAAAACAACAGAAAATTTACATAAATACTGGTCTAGTTGACAAATTTACCTCACACCAGAGCATGGATTTGTAATTCCAGAACTTCTCTACAGGCATAGTAGAGTTGAATAGATAAGTCGATGAACTATAGATAATGGAAGGTAGGTTTCTTGTGATCATTGAGATAAGTTACAGTCAGTTCTGCTGTAAAGTATCTTACGTGTGCTTAGAAATCATTGTGTTATGCAAAACTGCAAAATAAAAACAATAGATGTCAAGGGGACAATGAGGTTAGGAACACACTTACAAACTTCAATACATTTTTAAAAACTATAGAACCCCCAAAAGCAGTAGTATAATTTTACACAAGTTAAATCATTACAAAATGCATAATGCTACAACTCATTTGCTATTTTAGCTTGAAAAACACTGGAAGTTTATCTGAGAACATGGGTGTCATAAAGGCTACAGCTTTGAAATCTTTCTAGCAGAAGAGGGGTTAACCAAAATCCCATGGAAAGTTGTAATAATCTGGGCGTGGAGGAAGTAGACCCCACATTACAGTTCTGTCCCAGCCTTAGATCCTGAGGCATTGCTGATTGGCAGGTCCATCAAGGAAAACCGTTATAGCAAAATCAGAATTTCAATACATAGTCTTTTTCAATTAACTTCTGTACCGCTGTTGGAAATTCATTTGCAAATATTTGGCTTTCTCAGCTGGACTCTGTCTTTGCAGACAGCAAAAGGCTTTTTAAAGTACGGTCCGTCGTTTGTAACCACAAATCCAGCCACTATCAGCACTGAAAAGAATCACTTCTAGAGAATGTGGCAATTTCCATTTCAGTTCTTCAGATACACTGTTTTCTTTCTGATTGTATAAGCTCATCAATTTTCATTTCTTTTATATATATATATTTTGTTTGTTTGTTTTGTTTTTGCGGGGCTTGCCGGGGATCAAACTCAGGGCCTCGTGCTTGCTAGGCAAGCACTCTACCACTTGAGCTAAATCCCCAGTCCCACATTTCTTATAATTCTTTAAACCTTGTTCTTTTTTACTTCACAGCACTTGAAGTTATTTCATCATATTTTAAAAAATGTTTACAGTATTGTTTCTGATGTTATTCAGTCATGAAGAGGAACAAAATTTTATCATTTGCAGGAAAATTGATGGAACTAGAGATCATCATGTTAAGCAAAATAAGCCAGACTCTGAAAAACAAGTATCACGTATTCTCCCTCATATGTGGAATTTTAAAAAGGTGATATGAAAATAGAAAGGAGACTATTACTGGACAAGAGGAATGGAATAAGAGGAAGAGGACTGGGGTATTAAGGTAATAGGGATATGGATATAATCAAAATATATGCATTGAAATTGTATTTTTAAAATTAATAGGCACTGATTTAAAAGTAAAGAAAAAAGGGGTTGAGGCCCTTGGTTCAAACCCCAGTATAAAAAAGTAAAACTTTAAAATGACTTCATTTACAATAACAGTCAAAATACTGAAAGAGTTTTGCTTTACCCACAAAGTAATTAACCAAAAATTATGGAAGATCTATGCACTAAAAATAAACAATGCTGAAAAATAAAGACATAAATAAACAAAAAGGCATATCGTGATTATGGATTGGAAGTCATAATATGGTTAAAATACCAAATTTGTCTATTGACCTAATGTATTTCCAATAAAAATTTCAGCAGCTTTTTTTTGTGTGTAAAAGGAAAAGTAGATTTTAAAATTATAGCAAGGCAAAGAACCTAGACTAACCAAAGAAATCTTGAAACGAAATACAGTAAACTTGGTTCACTTATGCTAAAGGAATTGAAGATTCAAACTACAATAATCAAGACTGTGGAATTGGTGTAAGGATAGGTATACAGATCAATATAAAAAACCGAGTCCAGGATCTGGGGATTTAGCTCAGTAGTGGAGTGCTTGCCTGGCAAGTATAAGGCCCTGAGTTAGATCCCCAGGAACCCCTGACCAAAAAAAAAAAAAAAAAAAAAAAAAAAAAAAAAAAAAAAAAAAAAAAAAAAAAAAAAAAAAAAAAAAAACAGAGACCAAAAACAAATCCAAACACATACAGACATCTTATTTTCAACAAAGGTGCTAAAACAGATGAATGAAAAAGTTCATGTCAATAAACAGAACTGAATCTCCATATGCAGGTGTTGTACCAAAGAAATGAAAATTTAAAAAGCAATGAGATACCACTACACATATTAGAATAGCCAAAATCCAGAAAACTGACGATACCAAATGCTGACAAGTATGTACAAAAACACAAAGTCATTGACAGTGGGAACATAAAATGATATACCACCTTGGAAGAGAGTTTGGCTCTTAACCCACCTAAGCATACTCTTACCACATGGTGTAGTAATTGCACTCTTGGTATGTACCCAAAGGAGCTGAAAACTTATGTCCATACAAAAACTTGCACAAAGAGGTTTGTGGCACCTTTGTTCATAATTGCTAATACTTGAAAGTAACAAGGATGTCCTTCAGGAAGTGAATGAATAAACAAACTGTGGTATATTCAAACAATGGAGTACTATTCAGCAGTAAAAAGAAAAAAGCCAGCCAGTCATGAAAAGATATGGAGAAAATTTAAATATATATTATTAAATGGAAGAAACTAATCTGAAAAGGTTTCATATTATATGACTTTAACTGCATGACATGCTGGAAAAGGTAAAACTAAGGATAGAGGGAAAAGAGCAGTGGTTGCACACGAGGCTGGGGAGGAGTGAATAAAGGGAGCATGGAGGATTTTGAGGGTGGTGAAACTATTCAGTATGATACTATAGTGGTGGATGAAGTCAACATACATTTTCCCATGCCCACAGAATATACAAGACCAGGAGTGAGCCCTAAGCAAACCATGGACTCTGAGTAATGGTATGTCCATGTAGATTCATTGATTGCAAAATAAGGGATGCTCTGCATGTGTGGAAGCAGAGGTTATATAAGAAAGCTCTGTTACTTCCACAAAATTGGTTTTTAAAAGTAAAGTCTAGTTTAAGAAAAAATCAAGACCTCTACCCTGAAAACAATACGGCATCACTGAAAGAAATTAAAGCCAAAATACAGAGAAATATACACAATGATCATGATGTAAAAGACTCCAATATTGCTAAGATATCTATTTTCCATAATCTGATAAACAGATTGAATACCATTTCAATAAAAATCCAAGAAGAATCTTTTTAGACATTAAGAGCTTGATTTAAAAATTCACATAAAAATACAACAGATCTAAAAAAGCCAAGATTTTGTTTTGTTTTGCTTAGCTTTGTTTTGAGATGAAGTCTTGCTGTGTTGCCCAGGCTGGCCTCAAACTCCTAGGCTCGAGCAATCCTCCTGCCTGAGCCTCCCAAGGAGCTGGGACTATGGGCAGTGCCACCACATCCTGCTCAATTATTTTTTTAAAAGATGCCCAGGACTCCATCTAGCCCTATGCCTAAGTATGCTTTCATTGATATATATGCCAACATAAGTCTACCTACTGCCATGTCAGAGAAAATTCAACAGAAATTTGCTGTTTTTGATGTGACTCCTCAAATTTAGTAGCTACCCATTTTTATTGAAATTAATCTTCAGTGCTGGAAGAAAAGCTATTAGTAAATACATGACACTATTGGTCAGTCAATGTGTAGCACCTGGGAGTCCAACGGTCTATTTTTGAATTGTCTTCAGTCCTGAAACACACCTTTCTGTTCTGTAACCTGATTGTTTCAGTGGCAGACATTGCTCCACATGAAGGTAACATATTTGTGGACCTAAAGTTCAAGGAAGAAAAGAGGTTCATTGGCTTAATATTCTCACCTTTTATCTTAAAGAGTCATATTAGTTCATCTCAGGTGACTACTGAACTTCCCAAAGCACTGATGATTTTCTTACATTTCTAGGGAGAAATTAGAGTGGCTTTTGTTTCATGTGTCTAGTACTCCCCATCACATGAGTAGATATTTGCATTTTACATTACTGTAGAGATTGTACAGATGGAAGACTCCATTTTTCTTTAGAATAACCAATAAGACAAATCATCTACTTAAATTTCCAAACTCCTTTTACTTCAATGCTGTTTTGTCAATAGAATGATAATACTGAAAGTACCTAAAATATCATTTGGTTCAACTTTCTCACCTTAACAGAAGAGGAAAATATGATCCACAGAGATTAAATGATACAGCTTCATTCACATGGCTACTTAGGGGCAAAACCCAAACTAAAACTCAAGTTTCCCATCCTATGCTATTCAGTTAACTTAAAATCATTGAGTGTGTGTGTGTGTGTGTGTGTGTGTGTGTGTGTGTGTGTGTGTGCTGCAAAGAGGAAGATACAAAGAATGAGGAAGCAGGGAAGAAGGGAGGGAAGGAAAGTAAAACTGCATTTCAAGGTTTTTGGTGCATATCTTTGCATTTTCCTTTACTATTTACAAGCCACATTTGCAGGATAGAGTGCTCACTAGCTACAAAGCTGACGAACTATTTCATCTTTGAAGCCACCTGTAAAAAGTACATCGCTTTATTATTCCTTTATTATAGGCTCCATCTTATTGCCAGTGTCAGAGTTCAGAGTATTCCACAGAATGAAAAATGTTTCCACTGTACTGAAGTCTGAGATTCTCCCCCTATAGTACTTCTGTTCTCCTCTCTCCTAATACTAAAGTCCCATGGTAACATTAGTCACCATCTTTCAATAATTCCATATGAAAATCATTCAGCATACTCATCTGATTGACTTCATGATCAGAAGCACCTATGCAGCTCTTTTTTTTAATTCTGCTAATGTTTATTAATGTGGTATTGATAAAAATAAACCTGTATGGAGCTTAAAATTCTCCCAATAAGAATGGATCACTGAAAGCAGTATTTCAAGATGAACAACAAAAATCTCTTCTTATTTTTCCATATTTTTCAGATTTATTTTACATGATTTTTAGACAAATATCCATCTCCTAAAAACAGACTTTTATTCTTTAATGCAGGTGTGTTCAACCTGTGACCCATAAACACACATGACTGCAACTCTGGATAGCTAATAATATAGCCCCAGAAGACTGTAAATTTTTAACATTATTATGTGATTTTCAGTGATATTTTTCAAGACTCCATTGTGTGATGCTCTAGGGTGGACTGTGTCTGCAACTACAGACTGCTGTTGGGGGGTGCCGTGCTAGTCACCTCCTGTAGCCAAAGTCAGAGTAAAATCAAAACACTTGTGTATCAGACGTTACGTGCATTTGTGTGACTCGGTGAGTAAAATACTACCAGTGATAGTATTTCAACCTACCTACGTGTGTGTGCCTGTGAAAACAGGGATTTATTGTTATTAAGCTTACATGTAAGTTTGCTTAATTAACTTGGGCTTGTGTTATTTCATAAATAATTTAATAAATTAGAAGTTTTTTAGCAGCACTAGTATAGAAAATACAAAAATATATCTAATAGTTTTTTGCTCATTTTTATAATTTCATATACAACATCATTAACAGTTGAAAAATAAATGCTTGTTTATTTATGAATTTTTGAAATACTTTGTATAAAGTTGCAATCAGACATTCAACTCAAAAAATTTTTGACTATGTCTCTTTACTAAACTTTTATAAGACCTACCTGCCCCGAGAAAAATATTGTTTGCTTTGCAATCGTGTCTTATTCATGCCATCGTTTTTTGGCAGAAAGTACATTTGTGAACCACAGTATTTTCAAGGCCGAAGCACATGAGTGAAAATAGGTCAAAAATTCCTGACAAGAACCTTGAGAACTCACTAGGAATCGCAACCACTTCCATCAGATCAGACAGTGCTGCATTAGTTTCACAAAAACAAGGTCAAATACTCTGCTCGTTTTATGTTCATGTTGCCCTCTTTTTAAAAAAATGGTATTAGAAATCTTAAAAAGAAAGTTTTGTTAGTTATATACAATTAGCTGTATCATATATTTTATACGCTGTTCGAGATAAATCCTCTTCATTCAGTGTACCCCAAGCAAGCCAAAAGGCTGCACACACAAACACACTTTCATGGGTGCACAGCTTCAGTTTAGGAATAGGAAAATGTTTTAGAAATCAACAGTGATGATGGTTGTACTTTGATGTGAATATGCTTAACACCACTGAACTGTAATGGTTAGATTGGTAAACTTTGTTATGTGTGTGTTACTACAATTAACAAAAAAATCCCTGAGTTTGACTTAATAAAGGAGAGAGGGCCTTTGTAGGGGAAAGAGAAACACTGAATGAAAATGGCCTACATGGAAAAGAAAGGGAAATCAGAAATGTCTCAATTTTCTTAAAAATTAATGGATTCTAAAGGGACAGTTTTGTTCTGGAGTTATTTTATTAGTCTGTTGTTTTATGCCAGACTGAAAATAGAGTATTTGAACTATTTTTTAAGGTAGAAAAGAAGTATTTGTTCTTTTTTCGTTCAAGTACCTTAATAAAATACATCTTTCCTTCCTCCCTCAATGCTTATACTCAAGGGTAACTATTACTGTGTTTCATATATGTTCTTCTGGAAATTGTTAATACATATTTCTATATATCTATTTTTACAAACATGGCTCATTTATACTCTTCTATAATCTGCTTTTTCACTTTATAATATGTCTTGGAAACCTTTCCATATCGTCACCTATTTGTTAAAGCTCCATACTGTTCAGCTGTGTGTAGGTACATTACTTATCTACTCACCTATATAAAGACCTTGTAAATATTGGGGAAAAAGAGATCTTGAAACTGAGTAAAATATACTATAAACAACTTTGATAATAATGACACAATTTGTGACTGAATAAGGTATTCCATGTCAGATTTCTTTCTCAAAGCTGCAGTAAATACATGATGTGGAACATCCATTCTTGAAATCTGTGCTGAGTATTTTCTATATCAATTTGAAGTCAAAGAAGTAATTTAGTGGGGAGACTATAAGTACTCAAATAACAGGGCCAAAAGCATTATAGCTTGGAATATTTTCTGACCTAAAAGAGTGGAAATATCAGAGTTGAAAAATATATAAAAAGCTTGAAAAGCTGAGCACAGGGTGCCAAAATATCTATGAAGAAGTGAAAAGCATAATTAAAATATTTTCATGGTAATGCCTAACAAAGAGAAACAATGAAATCTCATTTTTGCCTTCTAACATTTTTTGAAAGTCCAACAAATCTCTAAGAAGAAAAGATGTTTCTGAGAAATTCACATCATTTTAAAATTCAACTAAATTTCATAATTTTTAACATATATGTAAGTATTTAGATCATCATAAAGCAATTAATCTTTTATTTAAGATTAGCAGTATATGTTGACAACTCCCACAAGTTACAAAATCCATTTTTGATGGGTAGTTAGTACCAAACCTTTTTATAAGAAATGGCAATGTTTATTATTTGCAATGGGCATCAGGTTAGCAATATTCATTTGTTAAGAACAGTCTGGAGTGACATCAGCAGAAATAAAAGTAACAAACTCTACAAATCCCCTCTTTTAATAAAGCAGTGAGAATGACATAATCATGGTATAGTCAGAGATCACAACAGGGACAGGGGGCTGGCAGAATCCTGATCTAAAGCCTGTTACTCATCAAAAGCTGGATTTGTTTTTTCTTTTAAGGCAGCTAGGGATTTAAGAGTGATTTTGCTAAAAACGGTGACTCTTCACTTAGTCCTACAATTGCCCAATTGATAAGTAAAAAGAGAAAAAAGTTTGACCTTCATTTTGTGAAGCTCTAGGTCAAAACACTCTCAGCTCTGAACACAGGCATATTAATCTTTTAGGGTATATCTGTCTGTTAGCCCTAAATCTATCTAGCCTATCTGATTGAACGTTAAGACTGAAGACATCAGGATAGATTTACTGGGACATTCAGCTACACCCTTAGGTCTGCAGCCATTGTCTTAAACTAGTGATCACCTGGATTCCAGAAAAACCAAAGCCCCACATGACTGCAACCACTACAAGAAGAGATAATCATTTAATGGAAATGGAACCACCCCTCAAGCCCTGAGGTTTCCAGAGCTACAAAACCAGAACTGAGATGATTATTGACCTGACTCTGACCTACCTCAGCTAATCCTTAAAAACCAGCCTCCTGTTTTTCTGGGTGGGCTAGTCTGATCCTCTTTATCATGAAGTAGGAAACTAGGTCTGGGGCAAACCAGACAACCAACCAGGCAAAGTGTGTCAGAAGTCATAGAAGCTCACAGCTAACCAGCTGAGCAGGATGCTTGCTAGAAAGAGAAAACATGCACAGAACACTGGACCCAAAATGACTCCAAGCTTAGAGCTCCAGAGCACTGTATATGGGACCAATCAGAAAGTGATATTCTCAGTCCTTCCTCTGAATCTGGTGCTACTCACAGGACAAATCAGATGACACTATTCCCAATCCTTCATTTACATATCTGCAGGACCAATCAAAAGACACTCTTCCTGGCCCTTCATTTGTATCTAGCAAGATAAAAAGTTTTTTGGTAGGACAATTTACATCTGGCATGAAGTGAGTGAATTTGTGGTAGGACAATTGTCTCAACTGGTAAGACAACTGTCTCAATGCCATATTTACCTAAGGTGGGGGCCAGTCCAGGTATTCTGGACACCAGCGATCCCTTCCCCTTTACCTCCCAGGCCACTACAAGCCTCCTCCACTGGCTTGCTCTCACCCTGGAGAGTATATACTTTCTGTTTTCAAGAAATCTAGACCCTTGCTTCCTTTTCTGTGCATCTTGTCCAATATTTTGTTCAGGGCACCAAGGACCTGGAAATGATATTCCAGGACCTCCAGCAGGCTAGAGATCATGTTCCTTCCAGCCGCTACTCAAGTTGGAATCCCTTCCTTATCTTCTCTTACCTTTCAGTTAAAGCCTTTTCTGGCAAATTCATGCTTCACGTTCAATTTCCATTTCTACTAAAGTAAGGACCAAGTTTAGCTGGTGACAAGAACACTGATAAAACTCAAAATCAACATTTTCAGAACTCCAGAAAATAAGCAAAAATGTGCAACAATTTTATAGGCATTTATTTAAGAAAAACAATTGACTCTTGGTAGGAACAATAAGATTTATGGCATTTTAACTTACCTTTTCCCAACCGTCTCTCCCCAAGTCCATCTTAACCTTAAGAAACAACAGCCCTGCAACCTCAGTGAAAACCAGGAGCCTAACAGTCTCTAGAGGAAGCAGAATAGGGTCGGATCTCTTCCACAGACCCATTCCCAGGTACAATAACACCTTGGTTCATGAATGCTTCTGTTCATGAATGATTTGGTTCATGAATAGAATGTTCAGCATTATTTTGCTTCTGTTTGCCATCTCTGCATTGGGTGATTAAAAATGATGACTGCCATCTTTCCCGCACAAACATGAATGTGACCATCTTCCCTGCTCTGACACATGGTCATGACTTCCTCTAGTTGAGAGCAAGATCATGGTTGCAGACAGACCCGTGCACACTTGCTGTAAAGGTTTTTAATGTGCTTTTTAGCACATACAGTACTGTACAGTATTATTCAGTCCAGCCTGGCTCCAAAGAAAGTGCAGAGCAAGCATGGTGGTAAAAAGAAGGTGCAGAGCAGTAATGAAAGTGACAAGAATGTGCAGAGCAATAATGAAGGTAATAAGAAAGTGCACTGCAAGAACGGTAAGAGGAAGGTTTTGAAGAAAATAACCATTGAATTGAAGAAGGAAATTGTAGAAAAGCATGAGCACGGTATTCAAGTGATTAATCTGGCCTCGGGGTACAGATGATGAAGTCAACAATCTCCACTATTTTGAAGAACAAAGATGCCATCGAAGGAGCTGATGTAGCAAAAGGAGCAGAGCACACAAGTTCCAGAAATGGTGGAAAAGCATTTGTCAGTGTGGTTGAATCAGATAATCAGATAATCTGTGGTCAGCTTACAGATAATAGCATTAGTGAAGCTATGATCTGTGAAAAAGCCAGGGAACTGCGAAATGATTTACTACAAGAAAAGTCCTCTAAAAGTGCAACAAGTGGTTCATTTAAAGCCAGTATAGGGTGGTTTCATAAATTCCACAAAAGAAGTGGCAACTACGGTGTGATAAAATGTAGTGAGGCTTCCAATTCTGACAAGGCTGCCACAGAAGCCTACAAGAGTTTTCAGAGTTCATGAAGGCAGAAGGGTACGTCACTCACCAAGTGCTCCATTGTAGTCAAACAGCTGAAGGAGATGCTGAACAGAATCTATATCATGCAGGAGGAAAAGGCACTCCCAGGGTACAAGCCCACGAAGGACAGATTGACCATTTTGCTATGTGTGAATGCAAGTGCTGATCTGAAGATTAGGCCATTACTGCTGTGCCATTTCCACAAGGGTGCATTCAAGGAACAAAATGCAAAGAAGGTCACATTGCTTGTCACATGGAGGTCCAATGCAAAAACTTGGGTCACAAGGCAATTGTTCATGGAATTGCTGCATGAGGTGTTCAAACCCATCATTATAAAAGAAATATCTTTCTGATGACCGACTGCCTGAAAGGTGCTTTCTGCTGGACAGTGCCCAGGCACACCCCCAAACCCTGGTGGATGATATGGATGCTGAGTATGACTTCATAAAGGTCAAGCTCCTCCCCTGAAGCAACACCTCTTCTGCAGCCCGTGGACCAGCAAGTGACCCGCAACTCAAGAAGCTGTACACAAAGGCACTTTTCACCAGGTGTTTGAATATCACTGAAGAGACGTTCTTGACTCTGAAAGAGTTCTGGAAGAAACATTTCAATGTCCTCCACTGCATCAACCTCACTGACAAAACCTGGGAAGATGTCATACACTGGGCCTTAAACTCAGCCAGGAGGAAACCGTGGCCAGAATGTGTTACTGAACACAACTTTGAAGGGTCCGACGCACAGGGAGTGGAGGAGATTGTGTACGTGGGCAAGAGTGAGGGTCTGGACGTTGGTGTGCAGACATCGAGGAGCCTGTTGAGGACCATAAGGAGGAACTGACAGTGGCAGAACTTGCTGAACTCCTGAGTGAGCAGCAGAAGGCGCTTGCTGAGGAGTATCCACTGAGGAAGAGGGAGACAGGGAGGAGGTTAGCAGTGATGTGATAAAACCCATTATGGAAAAATGGAATTAATATCAGATTTTCTTTGAGAAGCACCACCCAACATAACTATAACAAACAGTTTGAATCTGATGAATGATAGCTTGCTCTCTCATTTCCAGAGGGTTATGCAGTGCAGGAAAAAAAAAGTGACATTAGAAATATTTTTCATCAAAATTGATCCTGCAGCTCAGTGACAAAGAAGAAAGAACAATCCTAAGCAACAGGGGAAAAGCTGGGGCATCACAGTCCCTGACCTAAGACTATACTATAAAGCTACAGTATTAAAAACAGCATGGTACTGGCAAAAAGACAGACCTGAGGATCAATGGAATAGATTGGAGGATACAGAAACAACCCCAAACACACTCAAATACCTTATCTTTGACAAAGGAGCCAAACACCCTCACTGGAAGAAAGATAGCCTATTTAACAAATGGTGCTGGAAAAATTGGCTTACCACATGTCGAAAACTAAAACTAGATACAGGTCTCTCAGCATGTACTAAACTCAAATCAAAGTGGATCAAAGATCTAAACATTAAAACAGAAACATTAAATTTACTGGAGAATAGAATAGGAAGAACCCTCAAAGACATAGGGGTAAGGAAAAAATTTATGAACAGAACCCAGACTGCATGGGAAACAATACAAACAATCAGTGCTTGGGACCACATGCTATTAAAAAGCTTTTGCACAGCAAAAGAAATCACCAATACAGCAGGGCGAAAACCCACAGACTGGGAAAAAAGTTTTGCTAGCTATCCATCAGACAAAGGTCTAACATCTAGAATATACAAAGAACTCAAAAAAATTAAACCTCTCAAATTTAAAGACCCAATCCAAAAATGGGCATCTGAAATGAATAAACATTTCTCAGATGAAGAAATAAAAATGGCAAATAAATATATGAAAAAGTGTTCAACATCACTAGTCATTCGAGAGATGCAAATCAAAACAATGTTAAGATTCCACCTCACTCCAGAAAGAACTGCATATGTGAAAAAAATCAACCAATAACAAATGCTGGTGGGGCTGTGGAGAAAAAGGAACTCTCCTCCACTGTTGGTGGGAATGTAGATTGGTCCAGCCACTGTGGAAATCAGTATGGAGATTCCTCAAAAAACTACAACTGGAGGTTCCATTTGGCCCAGCTATTCCCCTACTGGGGATATTCCCAGAAGAATTAAAATCATCATACCACAGGGATGTATGCACAACCATGTTCATAGCAACATAATTTATAATAGGTAAGTCTTGGAAACAGCCTAAATGCCCAACAACCAATGAATGGCTAAAGAAAATGTGGTTTTTCTGCACAATGGAGTACTACACTGCCATAAAAAGGATAAACTAGAGTCATTTGTATGTAAATGGATGTTCCTTGGGAACATACTATTAAGTGAAATAAATCAGACACTCGTGAGTACACATCAAATTGTTTCTCTGATATGAGAAACCATAACTGTAAATAAGGACAAAGAGGTGTAATAGATATTATATAAAAGGAAGATAATATACAAAGGAGAGGAGTACTAGAAAGAGAGAAGGGGGAGAAGCAGAAAGGCAACAAAGGAAAGAAAAGGGAAAGGGAAAATATGGAAAATTATGAATAAACCTGCTGTAAATAGGGAGGGAGGGGACAGAGGGGAGGGGTGGGGAAGAGGGAGGAGAACCAAGATGCATCATGTACAGGTACAAAATAAATGTGATGAATGTGACCATTATATGTAAAATGTACCAATACATGTTCTTGGTTTAAAATTAAAAAAAAAGAAGAAGAAAGGAAACCGCTGAAGATCTTCTGGATGTCCTTATGGAGGGGAACTCTCCCTCCAAACAATAAGCTCCTCCTAACCCAGCTCCTTGTCCTTCATGCCAGAAGTTGCCTCAAGCAAAGTTAATGTGCTCTTGCTTCATACTGTACTGTACTTTGTTTCATATTTTTGTGGCTAAAAAATGCCTACAGTTCAGAACAAATTAAACTTATTCACATTGAACCTTATGGGGAAATTTGATTCAGTTTATGACCAATTCTGCTCATGACCAGAATCATGGAATGAATTAAATTCGTGAACCAAGGCACCACTGTACTATTACCATCTGATCACCCATTGCCTAGAAATCCCACTCACAGGATTATCTTTATTTGAGCCCACTCAGAGTTCATGCATTGTGAATAATCTTTTCCACAGGAGCATTTTTAAAAAACAATTAGCAGCAACTGAGATAACAAAACAGTTGGGGTAACCCACAAGCCAACCAAAACATGTAGAAGACTTAGAAGGAAACACTAGGAATGAGAAACACATAGTGACAATAAAAAGCTTTAATATAGTTCTAGGAATCTAGAAGGCCACATGCATGCATAGAGCTGTCACATGACCAGGAAACACTGGAGAAGGCCCTTGGCTTCCACCTCTTGAGCTCCCACTTGCAAAACCTTGAAAGTCAAGGGAAGGTTGTAAGCCTGAATAGGCTTACAATATGTAGTGCCTCCCTGCAAAGTTTGAGAGACTTACTGGTTTAAGGTGTAGAAGGAAATCTGTCCAATCATTAACTGACCAATAAATTAATCAAGCAGAAACTTTAGTGATCATACACAATGAAGAATACAGCCTTTGCAGAATTAAAATCATTAAATGAACAGGTATCAGTGACAACAATGACTATGATGAACAGCAATTATAATGAACCCTGAGTTACTTGGAAGGCTAAAACAGGAGGCTTGCAACTTTGAGGCCAGCCCAGGCAACGTAACAAGACCTTTTCTCGAAATAAAAAAACAGAAAAGGCTGGGGATGTAGCTTAGTGTGAAGGCCCTGGTTTCAACACCCAGTACCACAAACAAAATAAAAGCCAAAAGCAAACAAACCAAAAACAACCTTGAGAAATAGAGGATTCAGTTCCTAAAGCTGACGTACTTCATTATTTAAAATGTACAAATTTCAACAAAATATTGCAAGACAGGCCAAAAAAGCCCAAAAAACAAAAAACAAAAAAAAACCCTTTAAAGTATGGCCTTACATGCGTGAAAAAAAAGCAGTTAACAGGAACTTCTCATGAGGAAATCTAGATGTTGATCTTTAATCAGCTATTTTAAATATATTTAAAGAACTAAAGAAAATTGTGTCTAAAGATATGTATGTATCACTAAATAGAGAATATCAATAAGAAATAGAAATTCTAAAGACCAGATAGAAATTCCAGAATGGAAAATGCAATACAGAAATTTAAAATTCACTACAGAGCCTCACCTGCTGAATCAGGCTGGCAGAAGAAAGAATCAGAAGTTGAATACAGGCCAATTGAGATGAGTCTGAGGGCAGAATCAAAGAAGAATGAAGAAAAGTGAGCAGGGTCTCAACCTGTGGGACACAGTCAAGCATATCAACATAAATATAATGAGAGTCCCAGAAAGGAAGAAAAAAGGAATGAGAAGAATATCTGAAGAAATAATGCCCCTCCAAATCCCCAAATCTGATGAGATGCATTAGCCTAAACATCCAAGAAGCTCAACAAATTCTTAGTAGGATAAACTCAGAAATTCACACTTGGATACATCACAATCAAACTATCCAAAGTGAAAAAAAGGAAGTCTTGAAAGCAGCAAGAGAAAAGCAATATAACACGGGAAAGGGATCGTCAGGTAATTTAACTGCTGATTTTTCATTGTGGCCCATGGAGGTCAGACACAGTGGAATGACGTACTCAAAGAACTGAATTAAAGACTATCAACCAAGAATTCTGTTTCCAGGAAAACTGCTTTTAAAAATTAAAGACATTTTTGGGCCAAGCATATAAGAAATTTGGAAGTTGTCAATCCATCCTACTAAATTAAAATATGAACAAAACAAATCAAGAGATTTCAGAAAACTGAGGCCATGAGACCAAACCACTATCCCAGAAATCTATGAGAGACAAGAAGGTGCAGAGAAAAATAAATTAAATAAATAAATAAATAAATAAATAAATAAATAAATAAATAAATAAAAAAGAAGGTGCAGAGACTCACAACTTCTTGGAGCACAAACCACGAATGAAAACTTGCACTGGAGACAGTGGAATGAAGAAAACTGTAACTGATGAATCCATGTAGGCTTGGGGTGAAAAAGCTTGACACTTAAAAATTTTAATTGAGGAGGCAGAAATGGGAGAAGGAATCTACATTTTCATGGGTTTTGAGCCTAAAAGGTTTCTCATAGTGAAGACTGAAGGAAATTCCCTCAGACTTCCACCAAGGGGAGTGGAAAAGTAGCCATTTTGAAATATGCCCAGAACATTCGCTTATCCTTAACAGGCCTGCTCTCAAGAGAAAGTATTATCACAGCCCAACCCACTGGCTTTCAATACAGCCCAGCTGACCAAAGGAATGGAAATGGCCAACTCCAGTCCACTCCAGCCTTCAGCATGAGTGGAAGAAAGATATCCAGTATCAGCCTCTTCTAGCTTCTGATTTGGGTATGGAAACACCCAATTCCAGTCCTCTCTAGCATTCTTGTCTCACCAGAGGGAATAAACTAAGAAACACCTATGTTATGATTTATATCTAGCTGTCCCTCCAAAGCCACATATGATCATAGGTAGGACTTTTAGAAGGCAGTTGGAATAAGGGGTTATTTGCTAATTTCTGTTAGAGGTAGGGCCTGGTTGGAAGATCCAGATCCCTGGCAGCATGACCTGGAAAGCATGTCCCCTTTCCTTCCTGGCTCTTCTCTTCTCTCTCCACTTCCTTGATGCCATAACTTGAACAATTCTCCTTCACCATGACCCTCTGACATGCTGTATTTTCTTTGGAGCTGGCCAACCACAGACTGAAAATAAACCTCTCCTCTTTTAAATTGTGGGTGTCAGTTATTTTGTCCCAGGGAGAATAAAAGTGACTAAGACAACTTACAAGGTCACAAGGCAGAGGCTCCCTAAAAGACTAAAGCCTAATCACAACACTATAAAATATTTCCTTTCTTCTCACATCTTACCAACACTTCTATAGCATTCAGACTTTCAATAGAAGAGCAAGGGATTACAACAGATAGAATTCCATGTCTCAGAACTTATTTAAGAAATCTTTAGAAATACCCATAGACAGTGGGAGAGACAAACACAAGGACACCTGAGAAAATCTTAGTTTCTGACATATATGACAGTGGCAAACAGTAAACACAATCTAACTTCTAGTCGGTTAAACCTCATACTAAAGGTCTACTTACTTATTATTTTTACCCCCAATACATCATGTGTATCTTTGAAGGAAAATATTACAAGGCATACTAAAAGACAAAAACTACATGGCTTAAAGAGACAGAGTAAGCATCTCAATCAGATTCAGATTTAAGATTATCAGATGGGAACGTAAAATAGCTATTAATATGCTAAAGGACTTAGTGAAAAACACAGACAACGTATGAAAACAGACGGGTAATGTAAGCAGGGTTAGAAACTCTAGGGCTGGTGGTATAGCTCAGTAGTAAAGCACTTGCCTACCATGTGCATGGCCCTGGGTTCCATCTTCAGTACTACAAAAAAAAAAAAAAAGAAAAGAAAAGAAAAGAAAAATAAACTCTAAGAACAAATCAAAAAGAAATGCTAGAAATAAAAAGAAAATATTGTACCAGAAACGAAAAATGCCTTAGAAGGGCACATCCATAGGCAAGACACAACTGAGGAAAGAATCCATGGGCTTAAAGATATTTTATCAGAAAATTTCCAAGCTGAAAAATAAGAAAGAAAGAAAGAAAAAAGAATAACAAAGAACAGTGGGACAATTACAAATGGTCTAACAGAAACATTTACCAGAAGGAGAAAAAAGAGAGAAGGGAATAAAAGTAATATTTGAAATAACAAATTTTCCAAAATTAATGGCAGACACTGGACTATAGATCCAGGCCTCTCAGAGAAATCCAAGTTGATAAATACCAAAACATCTACATTTAGGCACATCATGTTCAAGCTGCAGAAAATCAAAGAAACTGGGGCAAAAAAATGGCCAATAAGAAAAGATATTCAATGTGATGAGTTATTAAGTAAATGCAGATAAAAACTACAAGAGATACCATTTCAAGAGCCACCAAGATGGTTATAACCAGTAAGACAAACAGTAAAAGGGCTGCAGAGGACGTGGAGAAATTAGAGACACCATATGTTGCCAGCTGGAACATAAAATGGAGTAGTCATTTGAGATATTTGTTTTCAGATAGCGTCTTGTTATGTTGCTCAGTCTGGCCTCAAATTCCTGGGCACAAGTGATGGTCCCATTTCAACTTTCTGAGTAGTGGGACTACAAGTGTGTGCCACCATACCTGGTGGAGCATCCATTTTGGAAAATAGTTTGACAGTAACCGAAAAAATTAGAGTTATCGTAAGATCCAGAAATTTCACAGCCATATATACAGAGCCTGCCAAAAAAATGTATACATACTTCAGGAAAAGAAATATGTGTATAAATATTTTAATACTAAATTTATTGAGATATCATCAGATTAATACAAGTTACCTTTGGCCTCTACAATTACAAAAGGTGCTCAAAGTGGTGGTCATTAGCTTCTAGACATTTATTTTATGGCAAAATGCTGCTTGGGTAACCTTGGTCATTGAGATTGCTGCACAGGCATTTCTAGTTTCTTCTCTAAGGGCTGGCAGTGTAGTGAGTTTTCTGGACTGTATGACATCCTCTAGAGTCCCCCATATGAGGATAACACCATCTGTTGAAAAAATATCATACCATGTTTCTTTTCCTGAGGAGTATAAGAGTGTTTTTTGGTGGACTGTGTGATAAAGAAAAATATATATATATAAAATATATTCTCTAAGATAATAGAAAACATATGTTTATTCAAAAACTTCTACATGAATTTTCATGGCAGTGTTATTCATAATAGTCAAAAAGTAAAAACAACCCAAATATCCATCACATGGAAATGGGTAAACAAAGTATTTATACAGTGGAATAATCTTTGGATAGGAGTGAAATACTCATATGTACTACAACATGGAGCCTGAACATACGCTAAGAAAAAGAAGTCATATATTAGGATTCCATTTGCATAAAATATCCAGATAGGAAAGACTGTAGAGGCAGAAATGAGATAAGCAGTTTTGGAGCTGCGGAAAAGAGGATATGAGGAGTGATTGCTGATGAGTATGGAGGTTTTTTTTGGGGGGGTGATAAAATATCCTGAAATTTGATAGTGGTGATGGCTGTACAAAGTTGTACACATATTAGAAACCACCTAATTGCACACTCTAAAAGAGTGGATCTATGGCTATGTTAATCAGATCTAAAGAGATTATTTTCCAAAAAGGATAATCTGTGTCGTCCAACATTGAGATTATCAAGCATCTGCCCAGGTACTAGGAGGCACTAATAGACTCAGCTGACAAGAGAGATGACGAAAATATGGCCCTCAGTCTGAGACAAAGTAGCCTGTTAGTGAGAGCAAACATATCCAAAGATAATTGCAATACAGGATGCTGGGGCTCTGATGGTATTAATGTGCACGTACAGAAGTGAGACAAAGAAGGCAACGATTAACTCGCTCTGCTACAATTAGGATATACTTCCTTAAGAATAGAGTTCCAAGCCTGGTCTGGAAAGGAGAGTAATAGTTTTCAGGGTGTAAGCAGGGAAAGAAAATTCTAGACACTTAAAAAGGAATACGCAAATACCATGCCAAAAAAAGACACTATTAAAAGTTAGTTCAATGATGTAGTCTTAGCCAACTCTCTGAAACCAAACCGAATTTCCTTTGCTGAATTATAAGTCAAGAATCACTGTAAATGAACCACAGAAGATCAGGTTTCTGAGTGGAGATACATCTCTAGCTGTAAACAGAGCATAGTCTAATGAAAGAGAAGGGAGCTGTAAAATCACCACATGCATAAACAAACCCTAATAGTAAACACCATAAATAAGAGCCCGGCAGTAACTTGTAGAGTATATAATTAATGTTATGAATAAGATTAAGTGGATCTGTGTGCTAAGGTAATGTAAATATCCCCATCAACTAATCAGACCAAATAATAACTCCAACATAACTTATCTGAGTAAATAAAAGCACTTATTGTTTTCCTTTTCTGACAACTAACTAATCAACTGTCATTCATAAAGAGAACATAACTATGAATAAATATAAATTCCAGATAGGAAAGAATCATTTTACAAGTTTCCCAGCTGATTAGACACAGAGGCACAATCTTGTTACCTAACCCCCTTCTGAGGCAGACTTCATCAATCTAGAAAATGAAGGCAGACCACTGATTGGAGGGCAAACCTGAAAAGGATTAAACACTTAGCATGGCATTCTAAAATACTGTAATTACAGTGCAATTAACCATACTGCATATTAAACGTGGAACTCTGAAATGTGTTCAGACTCCCCAATTATAACTAGTTATTCTTCAAAGATTTTTGCCGCCCACATTGAATTTCTCTAGTGCTTCTTTGTTATAATTCAGGTGTGACAGTCACTAATATATCTAAAAGGACAGTTAATAAAAAGTAGACATTCTTTACTGTAAACCTAACACATGCATGCCAGGTAATACCCAACCATTAGCAGTAATCATCATATTTCAGACAGACAGATCTATTATGCAATTGGACTTTGCCCTCTTTAAAACATATTTAATGGTCAGCTATGAAGAGGCACTGAGATCGAAGCAGGAGTACAGGCCAGCTAGGGACTATAGAAACGTGTATCTACTCTTGATTTTCCCAACTAAGAAAGTTGCTTGGCCTTTCTGAGTTTCTATTTCCTCGTTGGTCAACTGGAGCTTACAGCTGTCCAGGATTTTGATGAGGACTGAAAGGGTTAACAAACAGGAGAACTATACAAAAATTGTCATTCTTCTCAAATCTAAGATGTTATTCTATTATAGGTATATTGTATCCTAAAGGAGGGATCAGTGAAAAGGGATGGGAGACAGGTGTTTGAAATCATGATTCAGACCAAGGACGATAGACAAAATATCTGACCATAGTCCTAATCAATCTGAAAGAAATTCGTGTTAAGCACTTAGTATAGCCTGTCAAGTGCAGAGAGATTTTAGCTCACCTTGAACTCATGGCAGCAGAGAGTTCAGAAAATAGTGTAGAAAATGGCAGAAGTTGTTGGGAAAAATACAACCAAAACTGACAGTATTTCAACTAACTTTCTGTTTATGACAAAATTTCTATGGGGGAGCTATTAGTCACACTTGAAATTATTTAATTTTTTGTCATCTCTGCCAGACAAACCCATAAGCAGAAGAAATAAGTGCATCTTAATCTTCCCTATATTCCTAGCCAGCAATACACCTGGGGTAGGAACTCAATAGTTGTTGAAGGAATGAATGGACCAGAGAATGAGTAGATAATCCAACTGTATTTTACAATGGCCAGATAAAACCAGAATTCTAGGAGACATGATTTAAGAGAGGTTTAATAGAGGAGAGAGGCCACAGTTGAGGAAGTTAAGAACAATTAGCCTAGGTAGAGATTTCACAATGTTGTAGGCATCTTAAATATTTTTCTATATGAAAGCTCATACCAAATTATATGGAACATAGCTGAAATATAATATGGAACATAGCTGAAATAATACTGCAAGAGAAGTTTATACCTCTAAATGCTCGCATTAGAAAATAGAAAAGGTCTCGTACCAATAATATAAATAAGTATTTCAAGAAATTAAAGATCAGTAAACAGAGTGTGACTAAAACATAGTGTTCCATCCTTGTTCATCTGTATATCAGCTGCCTATAGAAAGGCAAAGAAGTGTGTATAACACCCAAGAAGTTTACTTTGCATAGATAAGATGGAATATAAAAGTCATCAAACCTGAAGTAGATAACACTGTTTTCATGATAACTATACTGCCTTGAAGTGCGCTGCATAGCCGAATAGGCTTTTCAGGCATTGATAATGCTCCAGGAAGCTTGTGGTATTTTAAATGGTTCCTGGTTACTAGAAGTGAGAGAAGAGGAACCTTAGGAATGGTAGCAACTCTGACCAAAACCTAATGTAGTGCAGTACCTAAAATGGAGTGTCTCTGCATAGATAGTTCCATTAAAGACCTTGGCTTCTAATTTTTAAAAATATAACTGACACTGAACTCACATAGGAATCTAATTTGGAAGAAACGTCAATACATTTTTAAGTAAAATGGTCAAGGTCTGCTGGCATTCTTCATATTATATTAATACACCATTATTATGCATATTCAAGACAAATCCACTGTTATTAAATTGCCTGAGACTTTAGTATATGTCTAGATAACTGTTACCTTTTCAAAAGGTTTCCTACAGAAAGGGCAAACCAGTCCACTTAAGTGGCTGAGAAACCTCACAGTCAGCATCCACCAATTGGCCTGTTTCTACAAAACACATTTCATACTACATATTAAAATAGCACTCACTTACTAATGCACGCAGGTTGTTTCTCTCTCTGAACTGAACTGTAGGCGAGGTATAATGTATTCCTTGGGTTTGCTTCAGATTTAAATTATCTCAGAACTATTTAGCTTTTGCATTGCTATTAACCTTATAAAAGGGTCAGATAGATACTAATAAAGAACTTTAGCTCTCCCTCCTGAAGAATTCTTTTCTCCTCCAGGCACCATGGCATGTGGCCTTGTCAAATTATCTGCTTAACATCGCACACTTATCTGTTTCTTATCCTAACTGGGTGTTCTCAACACCACTACCCCTACCAGGAAAAAAAAATACAGAACCTGATTAAAAATGAAACAATAACCATAGAGCAAATGGGGAAATACATCTTCAATCTTTTCTTCTGGAAGAATTATATGAATTATAGGTAAAAGTGAGAACAGTTACCTTATAGAAAAAATTTTTCTGCATATAGTTTAAATATCATTGGTAAAATAAAGTTTAAGATGCCCAAGTCCTAAGTGCTGTACCTCTTGCTTAGCAAAACCCAGAATTCCCACTGCGAATCTCCCAAGTAAAAAATTGGACATCTGGGAATTAATTCACATTTGGAGGTTGATGTAGAGGAGCTCCCTCGGAATTCTAGACTGGATGCTGTGCTGCGATGGTAAAATCTAGAGTCAGAAAGCCTCAAATCAAACTTCAGCACTGACGTTCATTAGGTTACCTCCCTTGGCCTCAGTCGTCTCTATTATAAAATGGAAATAGTAGTCCCCAGGCATAGGTGTGTTGTAAGAATTAACTGAAACCCTGCAGTGTGCTATGACGTGGCAATGGTATCGGTTGTTACCAGATCCTTCTGTATAACTCATAGGTACCTACTGGACAGAGGATGTGAGATCAACAGACTTTGAGTTAAGCAACTGAGAAGTCACTAGATAGCAATACCCATAAATGGAGATGATATTTTGAAACCCACAAGGGAAATTGTCCCTGGCATAGATCCATTTGCAATTCAGGGATTTGTGTCTCTCCCCTCATTTAAATCTTCTGCTGGCTAACCCTATGTTATTGTCTCTCAGTCCCACTCCCACCTATTTCTCCTCTGCTACATAATGTTGTGGTTAGGAGTCTGTGAATGGCAGGTCCTGTTAGCCTGCACTAAGAGGAAGCACTGGCCAAAGATCAGAAGGCAGGAGGCCGGGAGGCCCGTGAATCCCCACACCCACTTTAGACAGCAACTAGAAGCTAAGTTCATCTCTCCATTGGTAAGCCCAGTTTCAAGACCCTACTCTGTGGTCCATGGTCTGATTTCAAGGGTCCTTTGGGTTTCTAACAATGCCAGCAGGCCAATGTGGTGGACACTGCTTCTTGTAGTATCAATAGCAGGTTCTCCTGGCAGGTTCTCATTGTTTCCCTTGCACTCGCGTATACGTATAACAGATTCCCTGTGTAAAATCCATTCTGTTGCAATATGCAGAGAGGTTTCTGGGCTTCTTATTTTCCTTTAAGAACACTTCCTCCTGGTCTTGGGAAAAAGTGCAAACCCTTGGCGTGGCCTCAAGATCCCACTGACCTTGTCCCTACCCACAGTTCCAAGCCTCAGCTAGGGACTCTTCCCTGCATATTCTTATTCAGTTGTCAGTGAATTACATAAAACAAATGTCTCAGTTCTAGGCTGGATCCACACAACGAGATGCTCCAGCCCTGAGTCAAGTGTGGCTACCTGGTGGGTGCTGCGATATTGATACCATCCATTTCAGAAGGCTTAGAAGGAAGCAGAAGGATCACTTAATCTAGCCCTTCACACCACTCTCAGAGCCATGGGCACCATCTTGCCTCCCTCACTAGAAATGTTCTGTCAAAGTTGCACACGATTGAGGTGTTGAGAAGAAAGCCTGCAGGCCCAATCTTACTGACTGTTCACCGGTTTAAATCAGTTGCATGCATAATGAGCCTGCAAACAGTTTTTCCCAGGCTGAGGTGTGCAAACTGTTGCCTCTAACATTTGTTAAAAGGCTTCTCTCAGTTGGTTCCCTGGTTATTTTTCTTATTCATTTACACTTCTCCCTAAGTGTGCTTGTCTATTATTTCTGCTAATATTAGCATGTGCTTATCACACCACTTAAGCAAGATGGCCTGATGGGCAGTATCCATCCAGCAGCTCTTCACACCCCCTTAAGGAAGGGAGAGTGAGGCAGAGCACAGAAGGGCCACATGCAGGATGGCCAGGGTAACTAGTAACAGATTCTGCTCGAGGTCGGTTCACCATTTCTTTTTCTTTTTTTCTTTTCTTCTTCTTTTTTGCTTTTCTTTCCCAGTACCGGGGATGGAACTCAGAGCTATTCTACCACTGGAGCCAACTAGGTGAAGAGACAGGACAATATTTCAAAAGAGGGAATAGTTATTACGAAAGCCCTGAGACAAGAACAAGCTTACAATCTTTACTTTACACTACTATATTTCCATGTTCAACTATGTTCTGAAAACTTAACTGAATTTTTAAAGGTGTAGATACCAGAAAATGCCCATCACTTACATCACTAAGAGACCCAGTGGTGTACTGCAAAGAACATGGGACTTAGAAGACTTCATTCACTCAACTGTTTTTTATTGTGCATTTGCATCGTATCAGACACTATTCTTGACACTAACACCAAATATAGGATACAAGACAGCAAATAACCATACAATTACAAATCTGTGGAATACAGACTGCAAAAGGGTTAGAACCAGCTCCTTCCAGGTGGCCCAGTCACCCAGTTACCTCACTCAAGCTTGGGCAGTGTCTTAGTTACTTTTCTCTCATTACTGAGACAAAATACTCAACACCTAAAGTTAGGGGAAGAAAGGTTTATTTGGCTTACAGTTCGTAGAGGTTTCAGTCCACAATCAGCTGGATCCAAGGCAGGGTGGCATGGCAGACAGGCAGAAGGCAGCAAGGTAAGCCGGGGGGCGCGGGATATGGGACATAGACAAACCTCTTTCTGTCACTCATAGCTCACCCAGGCTATCTGCCCTTAGGGTGTGGAGCACTCCCACCCTTAATTTTAGCATCCTTAATCCTAGTATCACATCCTTGATCCCAGCAGAATTGTGCCAAACCAATCGGTGGACTAATTTAGTAATCACACACTCTAGATCCAGCCACTTCTGAAAACACCCCACCTATGACCACACGAGGCTTTAGGGGGACATCTAGACACAAACTATAACAGGCTGTGAGGAAAGACCTCACCGAAGTGTTGTTTAGCAAAAAGGTAGAGAGAATCAGGGCCTAATCAAAAAGGAAAGAGTGGAAAGAGGATGTACAAAAGCATTCTGGACAGAAGGAGCAGCAAATGCCTAGGCCCAAGGTGAGAAGGGACATGGCACCTCAGGCAAATATGCAGTATTAGGAGAGAAAGGGAAAAGTGGGGCTGGAGATGTTAGCCAGCACTGGGTTGTGAGGGCTTTGTAAATTAGATTTTATCCTTCAAACGATGGGGAGCCACTGGGGAGTGTTAAGCAGGAGAGTGATATGATCAGATTAAACGTTAGAAGGAGTCCTGCTGTAACCAAAGTATATTTGGAGCGGAAAACAGTGAGTCTTTAGGAGGCTGCTGCAGTGATCTAGGGGGAAAATGACGACCTGAGATGAGATTCTGGCAGGGAAGATGGAAAGACAAACTGAAAACACACCTAAGAGATTGAATGGAGAGTGCTTGGCAGTGCAGGGGGTGAGCAAGGTAGAGAGAACAAAGATGAACCTCAGGTTTCTGGTATGAACAACTGACCAGATAAGGGGTATCCCTTATTGAGAAAGGAAGCAAAAGACAAGGAGTAGCTTTGGTGGGGAGTCAGAAGGAGCCCAATTAGAGACACAAAGAGTTTGAAGTAGCATGGAGGCTTCTGAGCAGAACTATCAGAAGTCAGATAAATGTTCAGGTGTGGAGCCCAAAATTGAGGCCCGACCAGGCAGGAGTAGAAATGGGGACCCTAAAGCCTCCTAAAGACTCACAGTTTTCTGCTCCAAATATGCTTTTTGTTACAGCAGGACTCCTTCTAACGTTTAATCTGATCATATCACTCTCCTGCTTAACACTCCCGTTAAGGGTCATCAGCCCTAACCTGGGTGCAGTGGCATGTACCTGCAGTCCAGTACTTGAGAGACTGTAGCAGGAGGCTCTTTTGAGCCCAGCAGTTTGAGGCCAGCCTGGGCAACAGAGCAGGACCTCTCAAAGAAAAAAAGTCATCAATTCTTGTTTCAGTCTGGACTCAATGTCCTTACTTAATGACATTAAGTAATTACTGTTAATTCTGCCTAGGTACAAAATGGCATGGCAATGATGATTCGTAAAAGCCCTTATGAATGTATGTAGAAGTATTTGCAAGTGCAATCACAGGCCGGGGAAGGATACATGACACAAGATATGCAAAGTGCTGGTAATCGTTGCAGCTGAGTGACAGGCTACATGCACATTTACCAAACCATTGTCTCTACTTTTACTTCTGTTTGAAAATATCTGTAATAGTTTTTTTTGTTTTTTTTTAAGAGTCATTTACCTACAGAGGAAACAGTGAGAAATGGATAAGGCTGCTCTGGGATGAGAAGAAAAAGAAAAAAGTAAAAGATGATGAGCAGAGGTTAGCAATCTAGGGAGTCTCAATCTTTAAAGAAAATGCACAGGAAAAGGAGGCATTGAAGAGACTGTGAAGACCCTAGTAGGATGGTAGGAGATAGCCAGAAGAGGGAGATATCCCATCAGCCAAGGAAGAATCGCAAGACAGCAGGAATGACCAAAATGTCAAATAGCACAGTGAAATCAAGCAAAAGAAGAACTGAAAGGTGCTCATTGCACCGAGTGACCAGAGGTTGCAATGACCTTCATTGGGTCCATCCAGTACAATAGTGGACACCAATCTCAGATTTCAGGAGCTGAAGCATGGATGGGAAGGGAGGAAGTGAGAAAGGAGGAAGTGAGACCAACCACTCTCAAGTAGCTTTGTTGTGAGGGGGAGGTGAAGAGGGCAGTGACTGAGAGGGAAAGTGAGAACAGGATGGGGATGTGGGAACGTCTCAAACCTGAGTCAAGGAAGAAGTAGTCATGTAATTTACTAATTCTGAAACTTTGTAGGGCGCATTCATAAAATGATAATAACTAGGACAACCTTTCGGGATTTGAACATGATAACACCATACTGGTTAACTGTCAGATGTCATGCTTCTTTTAAGTAGCTAAAGTGATCACCACTAAATGTAAAACATCCAAGCAGCCTTATCAGTCTGCGTGGTTGCACTCATAACCAAGGAACATTCTATCTTCACTAGTGTAGAGAAGAAGACAAAGATCAGAGCAGAGTAGCTTGTGAGTATAATCAGGAAATAATACAAGTCATTTTTTTCTGTTGGGCATGGATGAAGTAGTGATTTATTCTGCAAAGCAAATGAATAAGCAACCATTTTTTATTAATGGTAAACAGGAAAAATATTTAAAGCCTAGTACTATGTAGCCAACAGATTGTACATATTACAAAGGCAAATGTAATAATAAAGGAAGTAGAGTTCTATAAAAATTAAATAATGAAAATGGTATTCAGAAACCCATTAGCCAGGAACTATGGCGCTAGAAAAAGTAGCACTTTCAATATAAGCAAAGACCTCTGCTTTTAAAATCCTTAATGAAGATGAATCCAAAAAAAAAAAAAAAGTACTAAAAGCTATGGGAAAGACTTGAAAATCAAACAGTCAAAAAAAAAAAAAAATCCAAGCTGCTGCCTTGACACCCATAATGGACCCTGACGTCAATATCGGGCATGTTAGTTAAATAGCTGCAAACCATTGCTAAGTGGAGATAGGAGGTACATTTGTGTGTATATTTTGGTGGGCTTTTTTTCCCTCATTGAAATCATAGTCTATTGCTTGAAAAAAAAAAATTCAAAACTTCTGATTCTAGTTTAAAGCCACGGTCAGGGCAGATTTCCTTTTGCACTTCCTCTTGACTGTCACTGCGCCCTTTTCTACCCCTCCATCTCCCATACTATCCTCTTTCTTTCTTACCTTCGCTGTCCCCAGCCAAGTGATTGCCAAGAAAATAACTGATTTCAGTCATTTAATGTTTTATCACGAGTTTTAGTCATTGTGCCCTTTGCCCAGGAGCCATTTGAATTTCCCCAAAACTATCTATAATTTTTTGTTTTTGTTTTTGTTTTTGGTGCCGGGGATCTAACTCAGGGCCTTGTGCTTGCAAGGCAAGCACTCTAACCACTGAGCTAAATCCCCAATCGCTATAATTTTAAAAAGGGGTCTCTGTCCTTTGGTAAGTGATTAAGAGACTCTTATGGCAGGGACAGTTAGGGCCACGGAGATCCTTGCAATCACACCCCAAGTGGATGTGAGAATTCAGATTGAAGTAAAGCTTCCTCTTGGTTCCTGGTTCACTTTCCCAGAGCTCTTGGAACTGCATGGTCAGATCCCTTCTCTCTTTTCCCAAGAGCAGGCCTTAGCTTGGTTGGTGTGGAGGAGACTCCCCCTCATGGGTGAGCCCAGGAGAGCAGAGCATGGGCTCTTTACCACCCACAGGTCGAGGGTGCAGTGGCCGTGCCATAGATGTGGGTTTAACAAGGATCCAAAACAAGCAAGAGGATTTTTTTCCCTATCCAAAAGAGATTTGGAGAAATCAAAACTAAAATATAATTTCACTTTATTTTTAAAATGTTCTGTTTGTATTTTCCCACCCTCTATAACAATAAAACAGCAATTATCTTACATGAATAAAAATGTCATTTAATAGAACAGCATTTTACAAAGTTTACATGGAATGGATGTTTGAATTAAACATTCATTTTAAAAAGCAATTGGCTGTGCTCTCTCGCTATCAATTATGCAGCTTCCCCATCCTTGACACTTTGCATTGGTGAAACTTTATTATTTTATCAGGTTTGAAAGTGTATACTTGGTATCTCCCATATAACTGTATTGTTAAAACAATGTCTATTTTGGGGCCTCTAAGTGGTGACTAGATAGTGAAGGAAATGAAATCTATTGCATGCCTGGAACTGTGGTAGGACCTCCAATAGGCTGACTAATCCAGCTAGGTGGCTATCATTACTGCCATCATACGGATGAGGAACCTGTGGTGAGGGGTTATTAAGAAGTTCCCCAAGATTACACAGCTCATGAACGATAAAGGGGATTTACCCCTGTTCCATCCCAGAAGTCTATGATCTTTTCATATTTGTAGATGAACTTATAAAATGATTTAAATAGAGAGATTCTAGGCCTGGGCTAGCTGACAGGACTGGGCTTGTAGGACTTCAAATAAGATAGTACAGGCATATACTTAAATGGTTTATAATAATGCTTCTCTATGCTACTGGAAAACCGCTGGAGTTGGCTTGGACCTAGAATTCAGTTGCAAATCCTATTGGTGTATAAATCACTGCAAATGTATTTACACTAATAGGAAACATCTGATAGCATCTAAATTCAAATCCCTGTGGTTTTCTTGTGAAAAACAATAATTTCTTAGCTCAATCTGTGAATAAGATGCAGATCCTTTGGAAGTTCTGTTGTTCTATGCAATTAATGTTCAAGACTTTATTCCTGATAGCAAGTTTGCAATTCATACTTAACTGTGAATGTCAAGCCAGTATTTCCTACTTTCAGCTAAATATAACTACAACAAACGAAAAAAAACCTTAGTTCAAATACATGGATGATTTTCTGTAACAACAGAACCAAGACAGGACTCCAGTTAGTCAACTGTCAATAATTCGATCATGCATTTATTCATTTATTTGATGATTAACTTAAAGTAGGCCCTATTCTAAGCCAACTAGAAGTATAATAACATACATATTTAGCACTTACAGTGTGGCAGACCTTTTTCTGAATGCTTTACATGTAAAAAAAATCACTTAGTCCTGACAACAATCTGTGAAATGCTGGCCTCTCTCTAGTATTTGCCAAGGTATGAACAAGAATCAGATAGAGGCCCCTGGCCTGCTGCCCTTATCTTCCCATCTATAATATCATCTTGCACCACTCAAGGAGCTTTGCACGAATGTGTGTGGGTGGCTTGGCCCAGACGTCTATGTGTTGTCTACTCAGCTGCGCTGTGAAGAGCAGACCAGACCTTTGGTTACCATGAAGTCTCTAGGTGTGCACGCTAGCGGTGCAGTATGTCTTTGGGAGGATGAGCCTGCAGCAGAAGTATGGTCTATAAGAGAGGATGGGGTGGGATGTATCCAGAGCAGATCAGTGTCCTTTAAAGCTCAAGGGCCAGGCAGAAGCCCCAGTCACCTGGATTGCGAGAGTGTCTCAGTCAAAAAGGCACCGTTATTACCCACAGTTTGAAGATGAGAAAGAAGATGAGGGGTTAAGTCACCCGTCTCGGGTTCTATTGCTAATAAGTGGCAGGGCTGGGATTCGAATGTAGACGGGCTCTGGAGGCAGACTGCATGGCTTCAAATCCTGCACTACATTGTCTCTAATCCTATACCACATTGTCCCTCTATGGACTGAGAAGCAAAATAGTTCTCTGTTACAGCAGAGTTTGTTGTGTAATGGGAAAAGCAGGCAACAAAGATTGTTTTTAATGACCATAGGATTGTATACTTCATAATTTATAAATCATATAAATTATAAATGATATGAGCATAAAATAGTGAGAGAAAATGCAACCAGTAGGTCCAGAACAGGAAGCCCATTTGGACAGGGGCCATCATGGAAGGCCTTTCTGAAGAGGC